>JAJIBD010005946.1:0-91196 GCA_021461705.1 Cryptotis parvus
CTAAGACCACTAATAAACTAATGAATGACATAGCCATGATTCTGTCTCAAATTTATCTGACTCAAATAACTTTAGTTTCTTGCTCTCTCATAAGAAACTATAAGACATAATTTATTCTTAGGAAAATTACAAAAAATATTGAAACACTGGTCACCTGGGATTAGATCCCATATACCCCTACTGTCTCCAGAATCAAACAAGAATGACCCTTAAGCATTAAATCAGAAGAAAGTGTTGTAGGCAGGCAGACAGGGGGCACCACAAGGCAATAAAAATTCCTGAATAAGAAAGAAAACTGGTCCTTCAGCTATCCAGAGTCACACCTGTTGTCACAAGGGAACACCAGACTTGAGAAGACCATATCAACAATAGACCCTGGGGAAAGGGAAGGCCAGAAGGAATGTGTGAATGGGCTTTAGCTGATTAAATCTCCTGAGGGAGATGGATCAGCCTTCCCCACCCAGGACCCAGCTCACAGAAGACTCAAGCATTCCAGTCAAAGAAGACCACTCCCAAAGTCTACTCCCTTGACAACGACCCTAGTAACCGAGGTTGACACCCAATATGGGAGTATCTTAGGGAGAAATCTATAAAAGCCGTCCTGACCAGAGGATGGCGCGCACATGCTGCCTAGGCACACACATGTTGCCTGCGCAAGACATGCTGCCTGGCACACAAACTGCCTGAGCCCATGTGGCTGAGCATATGTGGTGCCTGAGCACTGTGTTGCCCGAATCTCCCGCCTTGAGATGTGTACTCTCTCTCACTTACCTCCATCTTTGAGTAGCCCGCAGTCTTTCTTGAGCCGCCTACTCTCTCTCTTACTTTCTCTCCCCCTTCCCTCTCCAAACACCTCCTCAATAAAATCTATTTTACTTCAATGCTCGTTGACTCCTGAAAATTTCATTTTCTGCAGGAAGACAAGAACCCTAAGGCAGCCCTGCAAGGCCTAGGACTGTCTTTCCTTTCCTGCAAAGAGTATCCTCGCTCCAGCCTGAGTCCATGGCTCCCGAGAAACCTCGGGTGGTGAGATCAACTCCCATGCCTAGAGAACAAGCGGGCATCAGGTGTGGCTTTGATGGCCACCTTGTGGGGTTGGTGGGGCTCAGGCCCACACCGTGGGGGCTCATCGCAGACTTTATCAGTCCTAAGCCTGCCCAGCAGGTCCTGGGTGGCAGAGGTGGCTGGGGAGAAAGCCACCATCTCTCTCCCCTTCCGGCCTCACATAAGTCACCTGTGGGGTCCACCTGCAACAGAAAGCACTAAGCACTGCTGGGTGTGACCCAAAAACAAAGATATTAAACTAACACAACAAATAAAGCAAAAATGAATTGATTAAAGAAAGTAAAGAAAATACAGTTTCATACCTGTGTTGTTAGAAAGTCAATAGGAGGCAGATCTGAAACCATCTAAAGTACTTTGACTGAAGCAATTCTTTTCTGTTCTATGTACTTTATATATTTTATCACATGCATAATACTTTGAGAAAAGAGTTTCATTGTTTGTCAGGGTTGTTTTCAAGGCTAAACCGAACAGTGTTCAGAGTTTAATCCTAGCTCTGCACTCAGGGTTAAATCCTGGAAGACTAGAAGGACCATACTGAATGCTGGAGATCACACCTAGGGGTGGTACTTGCTGAAGTACTATCACCCGATCACGCTAGTCCCAACTTTGTTTTGTTTTGTTTTGGGCCACACCTGGAGTTACTCAGGGGTTACTCCTGGTTTTTCACTCAGGAATTTTTCCTGGTGGTGCTAATGGGACCATGAGATGCTGGGGTTCAAATCTCGGTTGGACAAGTGCAGGAAAAATGCTCTACCCACTATACTATCACTCCAGCCCCTCAACATTTTTAATAGAAAAAGTTTGAGAATCATTTGTTCTAAAAGTTTTGAGAACCAACTCTAAAAAAGTCTGTATTCTCTGATTTTCTGCATCCAACTAAAGCAGCAGTTTTAAATGTTGGTCACAGATAATTGTGGTTAATACTAATTTTTGGTTTTTTACCTTTTAGACATAACTAAATAACTAAAATGGAATATATGATTCAAATATCTAAAATCTAGTCAAGGTTATCTCATTTTATTGTTAACTATCTCTTCCTTAAATTCTCATATATTTAGTGCTCCTCCATTCTAGATAAGTTTAATTTCTGGCTGATATCACCGGCCTTACTTGGAATAGGAGACAGAATCTCTTCCTTTTACTAGCTTCCTCCACAATCAAACTCTGCTCTATTAACAGGCCGATGCCAACCACTATTTACTATCTAGTTTATATTTACAGACTTCACCGGCCCGGGTTCGATCCCTGGCATCCCATTTGGTCCCCTGAGCACTGCCAGGAGTAATTCCTGAGCATTGCCCGGTATGACCAAAAAAGCAAAAAAAAAAAGTCAATCACAAATATATTTACAGACTGCAAAGTAGAATTTTCCTAGAAGCTTCCCATTTCCCTTCAATTTTTCATCGATTTTAATTTCAGGCACATCATCTACACAAAACTGAGTATTATTCTTCTTAGAACTAGTAACTACATTGTCCCTAGGGAGACGAGAAAAAATACATCAGTTCATTTTTAGCCTTGAAAAGATCTCATTCATGGCTACTAGTTTCTGTTGTTACTAATTTCTGGGAAGTAAATTTCTGGGAAGGAAACCAGACAGCAATTCTTTTGGTTGTTTCTTCCTAGCTTCATGAGCACAATTTTCACTAATATTATCACTGTTCATAACGTTTATCACTGTTAAGAAAAACCAGTATGCAGAAATAATAAAACTAGAAGAAAACCTCTGAGGAGGAATACCTGCTAGGAATAAGGAACTGAGAGGTAGAGGAATTGGGATAGGATTTTTTGGAAAGAGAATATGTGGTTTGTTCACAAAGGGAAATGTTGAAAAGAAACAGGCTATGTACATGGCGTTAATCAGTGTCACCCAAATCCAAAAGCTGCCATTTATTTTCATTACAAGAGCTTTTTTTTTAATACTTGTCTTGGGAATGACACCATGAGATGTTTGTACTTTTATTTGTACTTCTCATATCATAAGATAAAAAAATAAATAAAACATTTCCCCCCATTATTTCGTTAAGATCCCTACTATTAGGGTTTTTTGTTTTGTTTGGGGCCCATACACAGCAGTACTCAGGGCTTACTCCTAGATCTGCACTCAGGGGTCACTCCTGACGGGGCTCAGGGGACCATATGGAATGGCAGGGGTCAAACCCACATTCATCACCTGCAAAGCCAATGCCCCACCCAGTGTACTTTTTGTTTCTACACCTCTAGTTTTAGTTTTGCCTCCTTTGCCAGGCCATGTCCAAAACAACCATTACCATCACTTTGAACTTTTATTTTTTTTTTTTTTATTTTTTTTTTTTTGCTTTTTGGGTCACACCTGGAGATGCTCAGGGGTTAGTCCTGGCTCTGCACTCAGGAATTACTCCTGGCGGTGCTCAGGGAACCATATGGGATGCCGAGGATCGAACCCGGGCCGGCATAGGCAGGCCGCAGGCAAGGCAAACGCCCTACCTGCTGGGCTATCGCTCCGGCCCCCACTTTGAACTTTTAGACTTATTTTATACCACTAAGTTTGGTAGAAAAGTAGAAGTTTGGTCAACTTCTATTAGGTCTATGCAAAAATGCATTCATCACCGCTCTTTGTTTCTAATTTATTTATTATTTTTTACTTCCCAATGTCATCCTGAGAGGTATTATTATTTTCCCTTCATATTTCCCATGAGAGACAGACATGGGGCAGAGCTGCTACTGGCTCTCACTGTGCCCAGCCACTCATGAGGTGCCCGGGAGGGATGGCAGATTCTAGCCCTGGCCCGCCACCCTAGCAGAGCCTCACAACAAGCCAGACGACCCCCTACTCCATGAGGACCTCCATTTTCCACATCCGGACTTCCCCCTCGTCAGAACTCCACCCAGCAGACCAGCCTATCACAGCCCGGCTTGAGCAGCCGCTGCGCCACGCGGTTCATCAATAAATGCTGGATTTAGAGATGACTACAAGAGTATGCTACCCACACGGCAGAGCCTGGCAAGCTACCCGTGTCGTATTTGATATGCCAAATACCAGTAAAAATTATAGACCTCATTCCCATGACCTGATGGAATGGTTTGAGACTCTTTATGTTCCTGGAGCAAGCAGGTGCCCTTGGGCTTTACTTGCATGAGACAGGTCATATGGAGATGTTAGTGGTGCCCGCTCGAGCAAATCGATGATGAACGGGAAGACAGTGATACAGTGATTTCCCATGTTATGAGAAATATGTCCCATATTTCACATGGGAAAGAGGAATTTGATGATTTTCCAAGATTCTCAGATCCACTGCATGCTATATGCAAGTCCTTTGTGAAATTTTAAACTACACATTTCAAATGAAGCTGTTGAAGAACAGCTAACTTTCCTCTACTGGGAAGTTACCCTAAAACTGAGTTATAGGTTCTTTTGTATTTTCTTAGAATAAGACACTCCACTATCACCATACTCCACGGAGCGATAGCCCAGCGGGGGTAAGGCATTTGCCTTGCACATAGCCTGCCTGTGCCGGCCTGGGTTCGATTCCTGGCATCCCATATGGTCCTCCGAGCACCGCCAGGAGTAGTTCCTGAGTGCAGAGCCAGGAGTAGCCCTTGAGCATTGCCAGGTGTGATCCAAAAAAGCAAAAAAAAAAAGTTTACCACGTGGGGCTGGATCGATAGCCCAGTGGGTAGGATGTTTGCCTTGCACGCGGCCAGGCTGTGCCGGCCTGGGTTCGATCCCCGCATCCCATATGGTCCCCCAAGTACCGCCAGGAGTAATTCCTGAGTGCAGAGCCAGGAGTAACCCCTGAGCATCGCTGGATGTGACCCAAAAAAAAAAAAAAAAAAAAAGAGTTTACCAGGCAATCACTACCTCTGTAATCAATCTAAACTCCAAACATTTACTCCACTGAGTTTACTAACTCAGTATTTTATAGCCAGGAGTCCTTTCGGCAAAGCCTATGCCGCTTGCTCATTCTCTTGTTTGAGAGGAGTGAAAACTGAGCTTTGCACCATTTCCTCCGAGGGAGTCATAAGAAGGCAGATCGACACATCCCATCCCACTGAGGCAGTACATTCTCAGAAGGGAAATCATGTAGTTAATAGGCCAAGGGTTAGAAGTTGAGCAGTCAAAAAGAAAAAATCAAAAGGGCTTCTTATGGACTGAACTGGTTGACATTTTCACATACATATTTCATTATTTCCCTACAGCTACTCTTCATGATCTCTATGATGAGGATGAAAATAAAGAGGAACTTGCTCAGGGTTACAGAGGCATCTTTGATCAATTCATGAGTTGAATCCAGATAACTTTAAGTTCAAAGGCTATCATTTATCCCAGATTGCACCAGGTGGGACATGCTTGTTACATTCCTATAGGCAATATGGCTTTTCTTTATTGGATGCACGAGGAAGCTACTCTGAGTATTCTGATGAGTGCAAGTTTCAGAGCTCATGCATTGCTACAGCAAAGTGATTTATTGTTTAAATGATCCTTTCTAATGTGGAAATACACATGCCAATAAAATTCACAATAAAATGTAAAGAACTCCTTTTCCTCTCTATTCAGTGATTTAGTAGTGCTAGATTTTTATAAGAGATGATGAAAAAGGTTAGTACCAGAAAATGACCCCATCACCTGCATATGTTAGAGACTAAAGAAAAGACTAAAGGTCTCGGGGAGTTACTAAAAGAGACAACATGATTAGCTGGGCTAAAGAAGGAATCAAAACATTAAAAGGAAGAGTCCCCTGCTGCCAACCAAATAGGGCTAATAACAGATGAAAGCTGCTGCTAAATTGTTTTGCTTAAAGGCATATTCTCAGGAGGAAAACAATAATGCTATGGACCTTTTGGAATACTTAGAAGTCATTCATTATAGAGAAGATGTTTTTGAGGCCTTTAGACACTAATAGATTTAGCAAAAATGATTAATTTTAAGAGGTATTTTAATGCATAATAACAAGCAAAATTGGGATATAACACCAACATCTATATAGTTAAGTGTTATAGTTTATAGATTATTCATAGGAATATTATAGACTCTTACTATTATTATAGACTATTACAGTGAAGCAGTAAGAAACAAAAACATTAGACTCAGTAACATCATCATACTTCATAATATTATATACACCTATATAATTTCCTGAAGACTGATGCATTTCCTAGGTATAAAATAAATAGATCCTTATGCCAAGTTATTACATTTATGTACTGTTAAATTAGATTTCAATATGCAGTGAGAGATGAGAGGTAGTTAATGTCAAGAGCATATCCAAAAATTTTCTTCGTAAACCATCTTATGAAAAGCACTAAATTTACAATAAATTGTATAATTTTTTCACCCTTCTGTTCCAAACCTCATCAACTCGGCTTAGTCTTCTGAAAAATGGGTTCTTGAGGGCTAGAGAGAGAGAGTACAATGGTTAAGAGGTGTGTCTTACAGACCTCTGCCCAGGTTTGATATCCAGCCCTATATAAAGTCTCCAAGGTCCACTGAGAATAACCCCAGAGCATCAGACATATGACCTAAAACAAAATCTTTAAAGAATTCAATTCTTCCCACATGGTTAGGAAGACATTCCTTTGCGGTGGTTTTTAGAATTCTTGTATGTGATCTTAAACTCTGAGATCCCAGAAAAATTGCTTAACTCCCCAGATTTGTAGGCTTTCATTTGTCAATTGGAACCTCTAATGCTTATATTATAGCAGCGCTCAGAAATGAATTTCATAATGCGAGACTCTGAAAATGTAAAATTTTATCCATGGACATTTTCCAGAGTTACAGAAAGAATTCCAGATCAGGAGACAGGTGATCTGGGTTTCAAGTCTTGGTTATGCTTTTATTTAAGTTGTTGACTTCCAGGATGTGATATCTGTTGATCTCAGTGATATCATGATAGATCTATCATGATAGATCTGATATCTATCATGCCTCTCTTATATGTAACTCACAGCATAAACAGTTTAAAGTGTTTTTCCAATATATCTAATGAATGGATGTGGGAACATTTGGAGACTATAAAAGTGCCAACCTTAAGGTCAAGATCATTATTCACACTAAGCATAGTGACTATTGAGTTGATACACAACTCATATCTATGCTTCTTCCAAAACTCCAATGATCATATATGTATACTTAACTATCCTTCCACAAACACTGAATAGATTTCAAGGAGATCTGTGGCTCTTTGTTCCTTATCACATCATCACCAAACCAGTAAGACAAATACTGGAGTATTGACAATTAGAATTTATGGAGTTGGAAATAATATGGAGTATTACTTTTATATTGCTATTTTTCTTTAATGTTTGAGGAAATTGAGTTCCAAAGACCTACTTACTCAACAGAACACAGCAAAGACAATAATTTAAACAGAAATTCCAGTTTTATATAACATTCTACTACTGTACTATTAAAACACCTGTTTTTTTCCTAAAGGGCTCTTGTAGTGTGAAATATACCTTGAAATAATAGGACATTCATCAGAGCTTAAATGGCAACATTTGCAAATGTAAGAAAAATCCTTCAAGATGAATGTATTAGATAATAAGATTTGATCTGTACTTGGGTGAATTTAATCTTTTCTCTTGGGTGACTTGCCTTTCTCCCTCCAGTTAGCTTGCCACTGAAGCTAATTTTGGAGTATCTGAGGTTACTGTTTTCATTTTTCCCATTTGTAAGCCCCTTTTCATTTTCCAGATCATTACCATTTAGGGTGTTCTGATCATTCTTCTTATGAGTACCTAAGGTAATTAAAAGAAATCCTCTGGCTGAGTTCCTGACCTTTGGCCATCTTCATGGAATTCCAGGACTGTTGTAAAGTTCAAAGAATGTATTTCTCTTCCTCCTTTTCAGTGTCTTCTAATGAAAACTCCAAGCTTTCATTAGAGGAGATTTATTAAATACCAACTCTGTCAAACCCCATGTTCACCACTAGATTAATTTCCTATTTAGAAGAGTGTAACGGTTCTAAAATGTTCTGATAAGTGGTGTGATAAAAGTAATCACAAAATCTTATATAAACCCTAGAGGATAGAGTCAGACAAGAACTGGTTCTAAACTGAGTGTAACATTTGTAAATAAAGCAGAGTATAAGTCACACAGGAGTTTTCAGTAGTTGTATGGTGTTGCATATGCCAAAGAATGTTTGCTTCTCTGTCAATAAATTGCAATTTCTTTATTCTACTAATATAGAAGAAGCAAGAATAGAAGTTAGGTTAGAGAAAGGACCAGTATGACAATGATAGTTGGAAATGGTCACCTCTGTACAAGAAACTAGTGCTGAAAGTAGGTAAAGGAATATATATATATGTATATATATATGTATATTTATATATACATATATCCATATATATATGTATATATATATATATATATATATATAATGTCTCAGTACCTATATTGCAAACCATAATGCCCAGAAGGAAAGAGTGAGAGAAAGCAGAACACATTACCTTTCTCTGATTCCATCCAATTTGTAAATTGCATGATTTACTTTTTTTTCATAGTCGAACAGTATTCCTTTGTGTATTGATGCCAAACAATGTTCAGGAAGTCTCAGGGACCACTCCTGGGTATATTTAATAGTTAAGCTAAACAGTTCAGATCAGTGCCAGAGATAATCAGACCATTCAGAATTAACCAGAGTCCTTTGGGACTACACCCAGCAGTGTTGGTGGGGAAATTCAATACTGAGGATCAAACTTGGGGTTTCTCATATGCAAGGCATATATTCCAATCCCTTGAGCTCTCTCCTCAGTCCCTAGTGTTTTTTAAAAATGACATGCCCATTCTGTTTTTCCATGGAGAAAGCAATAGGGGATAAGACATAAAATCAAGAGGACTTTTAGAAGGATCTAAATTGACCGATGTGGAAGGCTCAAAAAAATTATTGAACGTCATAAAAGGATAATATATAAATACAGAATACACTAAGGAAAAATAATCCTAGTAAATAAAATGCTTACTTATGTGTGTATCTGTATATCCAGATATTTTCTCAACATCTTATTTGATATGATTCTGACAAAACCATTAAATGCAACAATTTTATAGAAATATAGAGTATTTTGAGATGTAATAATCAAATGTATAGTAAGCCTATAGCCATATAGATCTCTTTGAAAATGGAGTCTGAAGATTCAGGCCTGTATCAACTAGATCATGTCAAAGAGGATATAATAAGGAAGTAATTCATAATTGAGTGAAATCCATAGGAGAGTCCATAAGACTTTAAATTTACTTATTCTTGTTATACTGACATTGAAAATATTTGACATAAGATATTTACTTAGATTGTATTTCTCTTTTCTTGTTTTTGTTTTTTGGGGGTGTCACACCCGGCAATGCTCTAGGGTTGCTCCTGGCTCTGCACTAAGGAATTACTCCTGGCAGTGGTCAGGAACTATGTGGGATGCAGAGATTGAACCCCAGTCAGCTGTGTGCAAGGCATACACCCTGCCCTGCCCACTGTAGTATCACTCCAGCCCCTTAGATTGTATTTCAAATTCTGCTTTTTATTTACTCTAAACCTAGTTTTATCCAGAGGGCAGACATAATTGTCCTTATACTTGCAGTAAGTGAGTGAGAAATCCTTAGAAGCTTCATTTAAACATTTAGGTTGTTGACAGGGGAATTGAGGTCTGTTACTTTCACATTGTGATGTGCTTTGTTAAAGATGACAGGACCAATAAACCTTCAAAAATATCCTGCTATTTGTACCACCGCACTATTTTGACTTAGTACAACTAAGCATCATGTTCCTTAAACACTAGGAATTGTAGACTGTCTCAGACTCATAACACTCCTGTTCAAAGTTTTCTCCCATTCATCAGACCATCTCTATTCCTCTCATGTTCTCATTGTCATAACTTTTGTTTGTTTTTCAATTCACTTCTAGTCCTTTATTTCTGTCTTTCTCTTTATTGCAATTTCATTGTCTCATCAGGGAATTACATTATCATGCTAATACAATAAGGAATTAGAGTGATAGAGAAATTATATATTTTCTTAAGGTTGGAATCAGGTTAGGCACACCCAAGTACATGGTGTAAGAACTATAAAAAAATGAATGCTACAAAAATACAAAAAATTTGAATGCTACATAATACTATTTTGTTGAACTAGCTATTTTTTTAGGGGCGAGGGAGAGTGGGGGAACACACTCAGTTATGCTCACTCAGTGTTTAGTCATGGCTCTGCATTGGTAGTATGAAGGTGCTGGGCCAAACCTTGTGGCCACATGTGAGGAGGAAAACATTTTACTATTTTTCCAGAGAATTGACTCTTTTAATAAGCAATACATGAAGCAGTGGGGGGGAAAAAATCTCAAACATGTAGCAATGTAGAAATTGTCAGGATGATGCATGTGGCCAGTTTCATCATCATATTAAATATATTTTTCTTAGAGGTAATATACTCTTAGAGTAAAATATTATCATATGAAATCAAATTCATTAAACTTGTTAATCTTCAGCAGAGACAGCTCTAAGCCATGTCTCTATGATGCTTCATTCTACCATAAAATGAGCCATTTGCATTAGACCAGAAAGTGCCAAAAAACTTTAACTTCAAGGACAATTTTTAGTTAAATCTACCACCTATTCATATTTGAAAGATTAAGCCTCACTCAAGTGAAAGAAGGAATCCGAGCTCCGACCTCCGTCACTGTTCCAGAGTCAGGGACGCTGTCTCGCTTGCCAAGGCAGCGAAAATCACCTGGGCTGGACATGTAATGCGATTTGGAGATGACTGCTGGACTAGAGCCGTTACTTCTGGATCCCACAGGATGTCAAAAGATCACATGGCCGCCCACCTACAAGATGGTCAGACTTCTTCATCAAGACCCTGAACGAATGGTTTGGGGGCTCTTTGTATTCATGAAGCAACCAGATGCCATTGGGCTACACTGGCACGTGATAGGATCAAATGGAAATATTACTGGCACCTGCTAAAGCAAATCGATGAATAACAGGGTGTCAAGTGATCAAGTGATTAAAACTATTTCTAAAAAATCTCCATTCCTTGGGGCCTGGAGATAATAGAGCAGTTAGGATGCATACCTAGCATGAATCTGACCCAGGTTCAATTCTTGGCACATGTCCCTCATGCAACACCGGTGTGACTTTGAAGGTGCCCAGCACCACTGAGATTGCTCAGGTATTTCCAGCAATGCAGGGTTCAAGCAATAGCACATCTTTGGACACTTGCATCAAAGTGCAGGTCTGCTTGGCTGAAATCACCAGGAAAGGCTGCAGATCTCCTGAGTATCACTTAGGGAGTCCCACACAAACAATTTTTAAAATCTCCATCAACTAATAATTTCATATAACAATTTGTATTTATCAAGATATTTGTATTTTGAAAGTATCTGAAAAGCTGTATCAGGTCCTCTTTTGGATAAACTTTCCAATGCACACACAAAATATTTTAAATGCTATAAAAGAAAATTGTAACAGAGAAATACACCTTTGTTCATGTTCATATAAGTATAATGAAAAGCTATACCCAAATGTGATATGCTAGAGAAAATTTTGCAGCATATATAGCAGAGAAATAGTTATTATTTTATAATATACAAAAACCCATTCAAGCCAATCAGAAAAAATTGTAAGTCAATTATTTTTAAAGAGATTTAAATTTGTGATTTATAAAAGAAAATATTTAAAAAGCATGTGATTATCAGAGCAAGGAAAAGTAATAATGAATTATATTTCTACACATAAGATGAATCAATATCATCTTAAAAAAGAATACTTTTGGAAGACACAAATGGTTGCTCTTATATTTCTAGTAAGAAATAAATTTTGAAACAAGCTTTGCATTGTACCTAGTGATATCCATTACAATTTTAAAATAATGATGTATAAAGTATAGATTTATAAAGAGAATAAAAAATATTACTCTTCATATTTTATATTATGGAAATAAAAGTTCAATTGCCAAACCAAAGTATTAAGAAAGTACCATGGATCCTTAAAAAATTGGAAAAATGTGAATATCAACAAATAAATGTTTTTATAAATACCGGTACATTATTGCTATAAAATATGCTGTTTTAAATAATGCTTTGTGAGTTACTGTTATTAATTCAAATATATAGTCATGATTTATTAAGAAAGAAAATCAAATTTCAAAGTAATATGGAAATTATAGTGTTCCTTGAAAATAAATAATGCCTGGGTACCTCTATATATTTATCTACATCTGTAATATTGGAGGAGACAATAAAAGCAGGTAGATTATGCATTTTTATACAACTTTATGCTACATCAATAGTTTCAGTAAATAGAGGCTTACGTTGCTATTTCTTTGTGCTGTGGAAAAGAATTTCAGTATATAAAATGCTTTTTAAAAAGGAAAATAGCAAATAGTTCACAGAATATTCATTGTCTGTCTATTACCTCTCATAAACTAGATATCCTGGTCTGGGAATAACGGGCATAGATAGTTACAGTCCTTTATTTAACCTTGCATGATACTGGTTTATATTTACCTCTCAAAACTCTTCTAATTTATGCCTTTAGCCCATGGTTGTTCTCTTTAGCAACCCTTCTCCTCAGGTTGACTTTTTCTCTAAAAGCATATTTCCCCCAACTATCATTTGGTCTTTGTCTACAAATATAAACTCTGAGCTTCTAGGTCTCAGGTGGTCGGTCTATTGATTCAGTTAAAAGCATCTGCTTTTCTGAGAAATGCAAACTTCTAACTTTCCATGGAAACAGTTTTGGAGAACACATCTTAGAGCATTTATTCATAGAAATATGCAACAGAGCTTGGTTGTGGTGACAAATCCTTTCCTCTGGACGTAATATTTGGACAGAGACAGTATCATAATAGTCTCTTTCAGTGATTAAAAAAATAAATTTTATGAATTGTAAAAAGCTTGGTTTTCAAACCAAACATAACTTCAAACTACATCCTGAAACACAAATTTCAAGAAAGATAAAGCAAAAGATAGAAAATGATGCAAGTTATATAGGAGTCCTTGGTTAAGATGTTTTTGAGGATGACTATGACTTTATACCATCAAACAATTATTACATCTCCCTTTAGTTTGAAGATTCAGACAAATCTGATCAGCATTTACTCCAACTAAGAAAGTTCTGGGGCCAGAGTGATAGCACAGTGGATAGGGCATTTGCCTTGTATGTGGCAGACCCGGGTTCGATCCCCAGCATCCCATATGTTCCCCCAAGCACCCTAGGAGTAATTCCTGAGTGAAGAGCCACGAGTAACTCCCAAGCATTTCTGGGTGTGACCAAAAAAAAGCAAAAAAAAAAAAAAAAGAAGAAGAAGAAGAAGAAGAAGAAGAAGAAGAAGAAGCAGAAGGAAGATAGTACAGCAGGTAAGTAGCTTAATTTGCGCATAGCTGACCCTGGTTCCAACCCAGGCACTCCATATAGCCCCTCAATCAGAGCAGGAGTGTTCTCTGAACATAAAACAAGGAGAAACCCCTGAGTACAGCTGAGTGCAACCCCAAAACAAAACAGAAGTCCTAACCAAAAGAGAGGAAACGGTGTTGGAGTGTCCTCTAGAATTTGACTCATATTATATAGAATGTTAAATATCTAATCTAGTACCTGGGTTCATCAAAAGATGGACAGGGAGAAAGATATCAGAAAATTGATCAACCCCAGAAAGTATTCAAGCAGTAAGCAGATAGATTTAAAAATTTTAATTAAAAAGAAGGGAGGGTATCATCAAAAGCCAAAAATAATCAACAAGAAAGCAGTTAAAATAGGTAATTGTGTAAGACTAAACTTTCCAGTAGCAGGGACTAATTTAATAAATCACAAAAATTCATAAAGAAGGCAAAGTTTTAGAAAGTATATTATAATTGGTTTGATACAGTTTATCCTGGAGTATAACTGATTATATAGGAGATATTTTCTTTTTAAATATAACATTTAACTTTAATGCAATAGATTGGTGTCAAGATTTGGTTATATATTATTATTGAAATTTAAAAAATCGTTGAATTCTCCAACAACAATCAGTACTTATATATCTATTCTAAACACATTAAACACCTACTCTATATTAGAAGCTGTTCTAGTAATTTCTTGCAACGCTTTGGAGAATAAACTAAGCTAAACAGAATGTTCTCTGGGGCGGGCGAAGCCCAGGGGTAGGGTGTTTGCAGCGCGGCCCAGCCGCCTGGCGAACCGGCATCCCAAGGTCCCCGAGCATCACCAGGAGGAATTCCGGAGGCAGAGCCAGGAGAAACCCCTGAGCATTGCCGGTGTGACCCAAAAGAAAAAAAAAAAAAAAAACAGAATGTTCTTCCTGGAAGGGCTTATAACACATACATTATTTTTAAAAAATTAATAAAATTGGCAAATAATTGATTAGACACAGGTTTAATGATTTTAAGTATATCTGGAAGAAAGGGAATATATCGAACAAACTAGAAAGAAGAATTAAGAGTCAGATAGAGGTCCATAAAGTCCAATGCTGGAGGTCATGGAAAGTTTAATTTTAAATAAGGCAGTTAAAGTAAGTTTTGCTGAGAGGGTCGTCTTTGAGGAACTGAGCTGAATGCTAAATAAAATGAACTAATGGACAACACAGAGAGCCATTAAAAGCATGTTGAGGGATCTGTGTCCTGAAACTGAGCTGTACTTAGAACTTTGACAGAGAAGGAAATAGTCAAGAAGATAATGAGTAAGTAGAAAGTTGTTACATACATTTTGGCTCCCACTTTCATTAAAAAGGGAATCAATGCAGGAATTTTAGCAGAGGAATGATAAGATTTGACTTATTTTTTTAAAATAAAGCTCTTAGCAGTGATGCAAATCGACTGTAAGGGACATAACAAAGCTATGATGAGACCAGTTTGGAAAGCAGAGACAATAATTGCTCAGAGCATGTTGGAAGCAAGGGAGACAGAACAAAAACAGTAAAGAGCTTCATGAATCTAGACTCAGAAAGCAAAGCCTTGACTACATACATAAATTTGGAAGTCATGAGCATAACATTGCTATCAATCTGGCTAAATTTCTTAAAAACAAATACAGAAAAATGAAAGATATGGGAAATTATGTTTTAGTTGAAACATAAAGATAAAAGTTGTCAAAACAGTAACTGAAAAAATTTGGTATTTTGTGATGATAGAATGTGAATTCCAGATGATAGGGTGAAAAGATTCTAAGTTGGGAGGAAGAGATGTACAAAGCTTATGGTTAAAATATAAATATGAGCATTGGAAAGGAGTAATCAATTTGTCTGGTATATCTCCTATGATGATCAGAAGAGATCAGATGTATAATGAAATCGATGCTGATTTATGGAAAGCTGGAAGTGGTGGTAGAATTGTGAGATCAAGAATTGTTGGTGTCAAAAGTTTTTTCCTAAATATTGGCCTTGAGGACAGAGGGTTGATAATACTGTGCCCTTACTGTTGGTTTCTAATTATAGTAGACATAAATCTAGAATAGATATAGTCTGAGTCCATGTTTTAAAAGCATTAAAATATCAAGGTATACCTTGACAACTACACAACTTCCAAATTTAAATCAAGGTTATCTGACAGTTCCCAAACTATGTTCCATAAAGACATAATACCAAGATTTTCTTTTAGCTTCTTAATCAGAAATAGTAAACACAGACCCTTATAATGAATCTGTAAAATCTTTTCCCTACTAGAAAAGTGTAGGTAAATTATAGCATCTGCCACAATTGTAATTAGGATATTTATGGCCTGATATTATCAAAGAATTTAACAGAACATTTTGACCAATAAAGGTTATTGTTGTTACATATGGTACCAAAACAGCTTTTAAATCCAGCTCTTCCAATTCTGTTGTGATTCTACTATGATTTACCCTGTCCTTTACCGTGTAGTAAAGGACACTACCAACATCACTCACCTGAACTGTTGCTCTTTCTCCCATTCTCTCTTACTCTTTCTTTAAGTATGTGTGTTATACAAGTACATAATATACAACATGTACACACATGTGCTATACATCACTTAACTCACTTGTATCACTTGTCTTCCTGTTGTTCATCAATTTGCTCTAGCAGGCACCAGTAACATATCCATATGTCCTGTCGCATGCTAGTGTAGTCAAGGGCATTAGCTTGCTCCAGGAACACAAAGAGCCTTAAATCATTCCTTCAGGTCATGGGAATGAGGTCTATAATTGTTACTGATTTTTGACATATCAAATACAACATGGGTAGCTCATCAGGCTCTGTCATGCGGGTATATACTCTCAGTAGTAGGCTCTCATCTCATGCATTTACTGATGAACCAAAATGGGGAAAGATCAGCTTTTCTCTTATGTGGAGCTCTGACAAGATGTGGAATCTGGGTGTTGAAAATGGTGACCCTCATGGTGTGGGTGTCCTCTGGCTCTATTGGGATGGCAGGCCAGGGCTAGAACCCGCCTTCCCTCCCTGGGTTCCTCATGGACAGCTGAGCACAGGGAGAGCCAGTAGTGCTCTGCCCTGTGTATCTGAGTCTCTGGATCAGGCATTCCTGGGCTTGAAATAGGCTTTGCTGTAGGGTGAGACTCTGATGAGCAGGGTTTAAGGTCGGCTTTTCTCTTGGGTGGAGCTCTGATGAGCTATGGAGTCTGGATGTTGAAAATGACATTTTTGTTATTCGAAAATAACACATAACAAAATATATGTGTTATACATAATGTATTATACATAATATTATACACTATGTGCTTCATTAGACATTATTTTCAATTTTATTCAAATTTGAAATAATGTGGGTTATCTTTTCACTTTATGATGTCCTTTTAGATACAAATTATTTAAATTTTTATTAAGTGTTATTTATAGTATATTTATCAGTTGTGCTTTTGCTGTCATAATTATGAAAATACAAGCTAACCAAAGATCATAGGAGTTACTCATATGTTTCCTCTGATTTCTGTAGTTTTTGTTCTTATATTTATCTATAATTTTTTTGTAATTTTTTTATTTGGGATCTTCTTTTTATCTTTTTTTTTTTGCTTTCTGGCCATACTTTTGCTGCTTAGGGTTTACTTCTGGCTCTGCACTCAGGAATCACTTGTGGAAGGTCTTGAGGGACCATATACGGTGTTTGAACACAGGCTGGCCACATATAAGGCAAGCACCCTATCCATTATAGCAACTCTAGGTACAATAATTATGCATTTTTCAAAGTACAAATCTTTCATTACTTACCTGGGTATTGAATTACACGTCAGCACCATTTGTTTTAAAGCTTTCCCTTAAGATAGTCAAGGCAAGTTGGATCATTGACATCTTGACAAAAGTCAATTGACCGTTAATATCACTATCACTATCACTATCTTCCTGTTCATCATCTATTTCCTTGAGCGGGCACCAGTAATATCTCCATATGTCCTGTCTCATGCTAGTAGAACCCAAGGGCATCTGCTTGCTCCAGGAACATAAAGAGCCTCAGACAATTATATTAGGTCATTCCCATGACCTAATATAATTGGGAATACAATTATATTAGGTCATTCCCATGACCTAATATAATTGGGAATGACCAATTATATTAGGTCATTCCCAATATAATTATTACTGGTATTTGGCATATCAATACGACACAAGCAGCTTGCCAGGCTTGCTATGTGGGTGGCATACTCTTGTAGTCACCTCTAAATACAGCATTTATTGATGAACCGCACGGCCGCAAGTGGCCACACGAGCTGGGCTATGGTAGACTCATCTGCTGCTGGGTGGAGTTCTGACGAGAGGGAAGTCCAATAAGGACGATGGCAGCCCTCATGGAGTGGGGGGTTGGGGTCGTCTGGCTTGTTGGGAGGTCCTGCTGGGGTGGCTGGCCAGAGCTAGAACCCGCCATACCTCTCGGGCGCCTCGTGAGTGGTTGGGCACAGGGAGAGCAAGTAGCAGCTCTGCCCCATGTCTGTAAGTCTCTGGATCAGCATACCTGGGCCGGATTGGGAAAAAAAACCTTAATATAAAGACCATTAATATAAAGATCTATTTATGAACTCTTAATTTTATTCTATTGGAGAATATTGTTTAGAATATTGAATCACATATAAACTAGAAAAATATTATAAGAAAGTGAATGATCTATAAATTAAAAACTGTAAGATATGGTTGAAATAACTTGAGCAATGAATAAGAATATAGCCATTTATCTGTTATAATACAATCAAAATTACCTTAATTATTGTCAGTTTTTAGTTAGGTTTTCAAATAGTGAAAAGTGTCTTCAAACTTCTTTTCTAGCACTTTTAGCTACTCTAGATACCATCACTTTTCATATGGATATTAGAATCTGTTGGTCAATTTCTGTCTGAAAGGCAGCTGGGATTTTGATAGGCATCACACAAGAATTATAGATCAACATGGGGACTATTTGTAACTTTATATATTAATTATTCTAATCCACAAAGATATGACATATCTATATATTTACTAAGATGATCTTTAAGTATTCAACCTTTCATTATAAGATTCGGTATACGAATTTTACATTTCTCTGGTAAAACTTGTTCTTTTATGCCATTATAATATGGAATATTTTAAAATAACATGTTTATATTGCTCATTACTAGTAGTTGGAACTACATTTTATATTGCTCATTACTAGTAGTTGCAACTACATTTTATTTCTGTTTATTGATTGTCTCCTTTCCAATTTGGCTAAATTTAGAAAAAATGTTAATCTCTTATATAGCAACATGTCATCTATGATTTAGGATTCCTTCACTTCCTTTCACTTGGAATATATATTATTTCATTTTGTGTTAATTATCATGACAAGAATCTCCAGTACAATATTAAACAAATATTGTGAAGTTATATATAATCATATTTGCTCCTGTTCTTTATGAAGCAGTAGTGAAGAGTGGTTGTTCAGATTTTAACATTTTAACAGTGGTTGTTTGACTTGGATATTATGTAATTCTTCTTTGTAAGATTGAAACAATGCTTTTCTAATCCTAGTTTATTGAGTTTTGAATAGATATTTTTCAACTCTTTTACTGCATATACTAATAAGATCATTCAGGTTTTGTCTATGATGATGTTAATATAGTACATTACATAAATTTATTTTTAATGTTAAATTGACTTTTCATTCCCAGTATAAATCCTACTCAGTTGAGATATGAAACTTCTTGCTTGTTGATTTTATTAACTAGATATTAAACAGGATTGTTGCATTTATTTCATAAGATTGTTCCAATTTTCTTGTGGTCTGTCATATTTTGTTAGCAATATGAAACTAACTTAAACTAAAATAGTAAATAAAAATTTAAAATTTTGGAAAGAACAAAAGATAAAAATAGAAAAGTGAAAAGAAGAGAAAATACCTAGATATAGAATTCTTCGATTGTACACAGCTTGGCTACATTTGTATATTTGAATATGCAAATTTTCTTTTTAAATCAAATTTCTAAGCCTTTATTCTCTCCACCCCACCCCCAGGTTGGGCGTGGGCACATTTAGCTGTGCTTAGGGTTTACTTCGGGTTTGTGTTTAGGAATCACTCTTGGAGATGTTTACGAGGCATATGTGGTGCTGAGTGTCAAATCCAGGTTGGCAGCATGCAAAAAGAGTACTTTACCTGCTGGATTTAACCTGCTCTACTTTCAACCACCATTCCTATTTCTGTTCCTTTATTTTTAGGCCACACCTGGCACTGCTCAGGGTTTACTCCTGGCTCTTCGCTCAAGGATCACTCCTGGCACCTCCTGGGGGACCATATGGGATGTTAGGGATTGAACACACATTAACCGCATGCAAGGCCAGTGCTCTACCAGCAAGCTCTTCTCCTTTCTTTCTTGACTATTCTTATGCATTTCTTAAAGCTTGGTAGTGTATATCTGACCTTTGATGTTGTTTCTTTTCATTCTCTTTTCTTTTATCTTTAGTATGCACACCAGCTCTGTGGTCATTGCTCCTTTTTTTTAATCATATGAAATGCTATTGATTCCTTCAGTGATTCTTTATTTATTTATTTAAATTTCAGCTCCAGAATAGCGATTTATTTTCCTTTTTACTGGTGTTTTCTACTTGGGAGGAATTAGTCTTACACATGAAAATACTCTTTGGGTACAGTTTAATTTGTTTGACAAATTCATACATTCTTTAAGCTTTAGCTGTAAGTCTAATTTCGGACTTACTCAAATATCTATTGACTTCTTTCCTGCATCTCTCCACCATCCCTTGCAGAATTGTTACATAATTGACTTTTGTTGTGGTTGTGCTTATTACTGTTATTAAATGAATTTCTTGATTTTATTTGGAAAACTGTGTTTTGGGTATATCTGATCACAGACTGAAGTTCCTACTTAATTAAGGCAATGGCTGTATAATAATAACAAAAATTTCCTGGATTCGTTTAAAATTGTAAGTCTCTTATTGTTGCAGTACAGTGTTGCCCGGAGCCTCTACATTTTGCCTAGAGTTACCTCCGGCTCGCCACTTAGTAAAAGTTTGACTCTGTGACTTAATGTGGCCGTATATCTTACCAGTATTCTGTATTAGGTGGTATTTTCTCTCATGCTATCACAATAATCGTGGTACTAGATAGATCATACCAGTATATTTACCTGGCTACGTTGGATCTTTAAGTAATTAGACCAGAGAGAAATGCTATTTGCCTCCAAGCAAACAAGAGTGACTCTCTAATAAATCTAAAGGCTAATACAGAAAACAACTATGAAGTAAAGATGAGAATCTTGTGAGGACTTGGAGAAATATATACATGACTGTAGAATATCCATTGGTACAGATACATGCCCTTCCCCTATCTACCAAGAACCTGCAGCCTTGGCTGGGGTGATATTAACATTTCAATGGAACTAGGTGAGAAGTTACCTGAAGGGGATCCCTACACCCTGCTCCCGGATTTTACCAGGGACCTAGTGTACCCTGACAAGTATAACTCCCACCGAGATTCCTGTTCTGCTCACAAATTTTATCAGGGAGCCCCGCACTCTCTGGCATCTATGATTTTCAATGATTTAGGAGGAAGTGGGGTAAGTGGGGTAAGGCACCAAGTCCATACACTGAAAACTTAAATATCTGCCTTCACCTTTACTCCTCAGGTGGACAGAAGAGCAGGGTTGCTAAGGTCAGAAATTAGGACCTTATGATCTTTTTGTAGGCATATAAACAGACTTGCACATGTATGTGGCTTTCTAAATCCCCAGAAACTCTCCTTTTTATGTTTTTATGTTTGTTTCTAGGACAACACCTGGCATGGCGGGTTCTAGCCCTGGCCTGCCACCCCAGCAGAGCCTCACAACAAGCCAGACCACCCTCCCTACTCCATAGGGCCTGACATTTTCCAATTCCAAACTCCCCCGCTCGTCACAACTCCACCCAGCATACCAGACTATCACAGCCTGGCTCACGCGGCCACTAGCGACCGCGCGGTTCATCAATAAATGCTTTATTTAGAGGTGACTACAACAGTATGCCACCCGCATGGCAAGCCTGGCAAGCTGCTCGTGTAGTATTTGATATGCCAAATACCAGTAACATTTATATTAGGTCATTCCGTGACCTAATATAATGGTTGCTGGAGCAAGTGGATGCCTTTGGGTTCTACTAGCATGAGACAGGACATATGGAGATATTACTGGTGCCCACTCTAGAAAATAGATGATTAATGAGAAGATAGTGATAGTGATCTGCCTTCACCTTTACTCCTCAGGTGGACAGAAGACACTGTTTCTTTGACCCATCAACTTCAGACCCACAGCTGCGCTGCTCAGCTGGCCCCATGTGGAAGCAAGTCATGGAGCTGACCTCCCGGTAAGGGGCTCAGCTAGCCCCTGGCCGAGTCCAACATTGCTCCAAGGGTTTGCTCTCATGAGCGGGGAGAGACCATGTTGGCCAGACTCGGTGTAGAGTTTTGGGCCCTGTCCTTTCCTCCGCCTCCATTCCAGCCCAGGAAGAGAGAGACCCACCCACACCAGACTCAGCTAATTTGCAACCCCAGAAGAGATCCAGACCCATCCACTTCAGACCCACAGCTGCTGCATTGCTTGGCCGGCTCCAGGTGGAAGCAACCCATGGAGCTGACCTCCTGGTAAAGGGCTTGGTCAGCCCCTGGCCGAGTCCAACATTGCTCCAAGTGTTTGCTCTCATGAGCGGGGGAGAGACCATGCTGGCCAGACTTGGAGTGGAGTTTTGGACCCTGCCCTTTCCTCTGCCTCCCCCCAGTTGCCCCGGAAGGGAGAGACCCACCCACGCCAGACCCACAGATCCCTTGGCGTGTGGCCACTTTTGGGCAATATTTGCGCGATATTTTTAGCAGATGCTGATTTTAGCATAAGGTTCTTCCCAAGTTCTTTCACATTTATACATAGTAAAGAGTTCTAGACAGGTTTTAACTGATACCAGTAAGCCCTGCAAGAAACCAAAGCAAATCGCACATCATGCAGTCAGTCATTCTCAACATCCAGATTCCATAGTTCCTCAGAGCTCCATCCAAGAGAAAACCTGATTTTCCCCCTTTAAGTTTAATCAGTAAATGCTCGAGTTGAGAGCCTTCTACTGAGACTATACCACCTACACGGTAAAGCCTGACAAGCTACCCGTGTTTTAATTACCAGTTATGCAAAAAACTAGTAACAATTATGGACCTCAGCTCCATGACCTTAAGAATGGTTTCGGGCTTCTCCTATCCCTGGACAAGTAGATGTCCTTGGGTTACACTTGCTTGTGACAGGACTAAGTCAGTCAGATGTTACTAGTGCCCACTCGAGCAAATCAATGAACAATGGGAAGACAGTGATATAGTGATACTGTTTCTTTAAACAATCCTCAGATTTTTGTAAGCTATAGGTCAATTTTCAGAATTCTGGAAAATGTTCATTTTAACAATGTTGTCAATAGTAGCTTACATAAAGAAGTAAATTTTCCAGACTCTACCTTTGCTAATCTGGACATTCACCTCCTAAGTTAATATTTTTTAAGTACAAGTCTAAGCTTTTAATTTCTCTTCTCAAAATTATGTGAGACAAGATGCTAACTTTAAATCTTAGAGTTAAAGCTTTTAGCCTAAAATCTCAGTATCTGCCCCTACCTGAGGCCGTCTATCAATACTTCTCAAAGAGCATTCCGTAGGCTCTAGATCCTTCTTGTTTTTCTCATCCCACCTGGACGATTCTTAACAACCTGAACTGATTCTCCCTATAAATATATTTTTCTGAGAGAATCTTCACTGGTTCATTTTTTTTAATCAAATGCTCTCATGACACCCTGCATTTTTTCCTTCACTGCACTTACTGTAACTAATGTTTGTAATTTGTGTTTTTGTTGGAGTTTAAGACCCAGGATGATAGAGATTTATCAGAGCGCAGAGTAGAATGTTGAATAAATACTGAAAATGAATGAATGAATGAATGAACGGCGGGAAAGAATAATATGCAAATACCTGGCCACAAAAGCTTTTCTTTTGTCTTGGGGTAGATGATGAAGAAACAAATGGCAACATCAGTAAAACAGTGTTCTTGTTGTAATATGCCCCCCAGGCACACACACACACACACACACACACACACACACACACACACACATGCACATATTCAAACACTACTCATCAATGCTTTAACTAGTGCAACTCCTCAAAAATTTATTTAGGAAATTAAAGAGAATTTTCCCATTCCTATAACCTATTAAGACAGGTGATTTGATAGAAACTCCTGCTTTTATGAATGAATAACAACAACTCTAGATGAGCAAAGAACTTTGCAGCATTTGGCACGCCTAGAAATACAACGAATGGGGAAATACATCTAAATATCTGTGTTCAGATGACAGTTCCCAAAAGAATCCATTTAAAATTTGCCTTTGACTTGACCTTGCAGCTCTCATATTTTTTGAAAATTTCTTTAAAAGATTTATTTGAAAACCATTGTAGGTAAGTCAGCCTTTGTACCAGTCTTCTTTCTGCCAACCTTCAATTCAAGGCATTCTTGTCCTTACAACAACACAAAAATGTAGCATTATTTGGAGAAAAAGGTTGATTAAAGGTCATCTTCGAAAGATAGATCAGAAATGATCAGAAGCGTTATCATCAACAAAAACAGCAAATGCAATTCGTAGGTACTCCCTGTTTGAAATAACAGGACAAGCTTGTCCCTGGGAAAAAAAAGACAACCTGTTTTCTGCTAATAAACTACTGGGTGGCTTTTGCGGCTCCCCTTGATTAATTGGTGACCATGAAATAACCAGTGCTCAGGGATACACGCGACAGCAAAGAATTGCAAGTGACAATTTGCTGTTAAAATGCATTGGCCCCCTGCAAAGCACTTTGATTAATGAAGTCCCCCGCGCTTGCCTCAGCTCTGAGGAGGGGACCTCCGTGGGAGGGGAAGGGGAAACAAATTTGCAAGGATGCTCTCACTAAAGAGGTTCAGAACCCGGTTGCATTTCATCTATCTGCTATTCCATTACGCAAGAATCTTCTCTCTCAATATTGTTCACTGGCACTGCCATTAATCACAGGCTACTGTAAAGAGAAGGCGAACAGGAAGGGGGAAGGGGAGATGGAGCTCCTGTTTCCAGCTTGTAGCAGGAGGGGGGGGGGGGAGAATGATAGGTAAGCAGGGGCTCAGGAGGAAACCTCCGGGTTATGACCAACCAGAGGAACTTAAAACAGGTTGGCAGACTAGAGCCTCAGCAGGCCACAACTGGAGGTGCCTCCGCCCACCCCCTCCTCTGTGGAGGAGGTTCTCGGTGCAACATCGCCATCTACAGCTCACTGCGAGCACTGCGCCAAGGGAGACGCAGAGCTCGGGAGATGGCAGAAATCAGAGATCATCTCTGCAAATCCTGTGCTTACCAGCCCACGGGGCCTGGCTGTGCAGGTTGGACAATATCTGTTCCCATGATACGGGGCAGCTTTCCGCTGAGCACTTACGTGGGCCTCCCGCAGGCCGTCCTGCACAAGATGAAGCTATTCACAGTGTGAGTTTGCCACAATGTGTTCCCAGAAATTGCCTGAATGGTGCCTTTGTTCCAGAAATGTGTGTGTGTGTGTGTGTGTGTGTGTGTGTGTGTATAAGAGAGAGAGAGAGAGAGAAAGGAGAGAGAGGAGAGAGAGAGAGGAGAGACAGAGGAGAGAGAGAGAGGAGAGGAGAGAGGAGAGAGAGGAGAGAGAGAAGGAGAAGGAGCAGAGGAGAGAAGAGAGGAAGGGAGAGAGAGGAGAGGAGATAGAGAGGAGAGAGAGAGAGAAGAGAGGGAAGAGAGAGAGAGGAGAGGGAGAGAGGAGAGAGAGGAGAGAGAGGAGAGAGAGGAGAGATGAGAGAGAGGAGAGAGGGGGAGAGAGAGAGAGAGAGAGAGAGAGAGAGAGATGGTATAGGCGGGGGAGGAGAGGGGAAATAAAACACAGTGAGTCCCCATATTTACAGTCTACCCAGGCACCAAGCTTTGAAGGCAGCTGCATGGCCTTGGGACTTTCTTTGAAAACCATTTCAAACAGTTTCTAAAGTCAGTCTTAAAAATCATTCTGTGTGGCTATACTCTGTGTAAGGAAACCTAATTCTTAATATTACACAGTCACTAAAACTTGCACTGCTGGTAACATCTGGACAGTTCCTAATGCAGGATGGTGACTGCTATGTCCTTCCATGTCTCAACAATGCTAACATGCTAGAAACGGGAAGCATCATCTTGGAATCTTTATTCCTACCACTACAATTATCATTCAGTCATCTGTGCATTTGTGAGCATTATCTCCGCTAACTCACATTTGTAGTAGAAAATAGTAATGCTAATTAAAATATTAAGAAACCCTATAGTCTGTACTCCTGGGAGACCCATTTTATAGATAAGGCTGATTCCTTTTCAAGGCCTCCAAGCAATTTTCCAACCACTGCAAAATCAGATCCAAACTTGAAGTTCCAATAATGAAAATAACAACCCCCCACCCCCCATCCATCTCCATGTCTTCGAGGTGGACAATAAGAATAATTCAGCACAGAAGTGGATTAGCTCTTCAGGTCAGCCACGTTGACCTCTCTGAGCTTTCTGTGGTTGCTTTGGATGGTGGCAATATGGGGTGACAAGATGCTGTTTTAGGACGCTGGAACAGAAGCTGAAAATATTTTAATTTATTAAATTGTAAGGCCTTAAGTCACATCGTAGAAATTTCTCAGTTGCTGGGACAGAATCAAGTGGACTGAACTATTCCACTCGTTGATGACGATATAAGACCCGGCTTATCCATGGAACTATGACTTGGTTCTCCCTTGCTTTTAGGAATAAGGAATGAGCAATTAGTGGAGGTGGGAATGTTTGTTGATCCCTGTCTTCTATGCAGCAGAAAAGACTGTGTTGGTTTCCATGCAGGAAAGGACTGTCAGCCTTCCTTGTCCGATACCTACCCAGGAAGTCAATGACCATGAGTACCTGCTGCCAGCATTTCTTAGAGGGAAAGATGGATTTGGGGGATTTGGATATGGAGAAAAGCCCTCTCTGAAAGTGTTTACACAAGAGCTGTAGTCTAGAAATTTTTTAAATTAAAGAGTTTTTTTTTCAAGAAATCTCTTTAATAAAGCCACCTCTCAATAGGGCATGGTTGACAGCATTTCCCCAAACAATGTCTGAAATACTACATTCAAACCAGAAAATTACTCATTGATTTGCTCCATAAAAAAAGACAAATGCCTATTCAATTCGGTTCTATCCCGGTGAAGGCCTTATTGTTTTTTAGAGGAACAATCCAAGTGTGTCTCCCTCAGGAAACGCGTATCATATCAAAGCAGCAAGCACCGGCACAGATTGAGAACCCGGGGCCCATGGAATGCAGTATCCCAAGGCCACCCCGAAACCTGAGAGAAGAATGCACACAAAATAGTTCTACTACCCCCGTGCGACAGCAGACACTGGCCAGGAGCAAACAAACGCGCACCTGCAGGAAGTGAAAACCCTGGCGAAGGATCCAGCCGAAGCCACAGTATAATCCGCTGCTTCCAGAGCCTCTGAAAACACCAGCCTTTCAGCTTTGTCTAAAGACAGTTTTCATAACGACAGGTGACTGCCATCTGTAAGACGTTGCCAGACCGCATATGTCTAATAATACGCTCTCATTTGTCGCCAGTCCTTTAGAGCTCACGTGAGGGCCACCGCATGCCTGGTCTCATTTGAGTCTCTTAACATTCCTATTAAACAGGTGGCACCAGTACCCAGTGCACCGGCTGTGTTCTGTTTTGCAGAGAGCTGCTGACTGTTTGTTCACAAGCATTCAAGGAGGCTCTGTTCCGTGTACTGGGCGGAGGCAGAGAAACACAGAAAAGGAGGGAGCGAAAGCAGAGGGGTGACCAACATAGTCTCCATGCCAATTATGTCCCAGGAATTACCAAATCCCAAGAGGACACTGATGAGTAAACAGGTCACTCTCATTCAAGCTGGGAGGCGTTGAGAGATCGTCTCCAACTCCCAGGAAACTACAGGGGAGGGCTCATGGGATTCTGAAAAGGTTTCTAAATGGGTTTCCTAATTGTAAGAGGAATTTGTGTATGGGCGGGGCAGGCCCCCAAGCAGGGCTCAGAAGCTCGAAGCCCCTTGGGCCATTCTCCACTAACTGGCAGGAGGTTCACCACAAGGCCTTGAATGTGCTGCTACCTGAGCTCTGTAGTGTTGGACATAACCTGGATTCACCCCAATGGTGCTTCAGGGCTGCACCTGGTGATGATCAGGGGACTGTCCCGTGCAGGGATTAAACCAAGGTTGGCCACATTCCAGACCTGCACCTGAACTCCTGTACTCTCTCTCTAGCTCTAAAAATATATATACTTTTAGTATGCTTTTCATTCTGATTCTTATGGGGGGGAAAACGTTATGTAACAATTGTGAAATGGTAGTGCACTTTGAATTTGTTGGTGAATGAAGACAGTTCTAATAGCCTTCATTACTAATGATATATTTTATTTATATTTAAATTTTCTTGAGACTAAGAAGAAATCCTCCAGATAACATCAGCAGGCATGTTTTTCCAGTGAGGCTCACAGAGATTGGGAACTGGTGCTAAAAAATACAATTAGCTTGTGCAAAAGAACAGATCAGGAATTAGAATGTATGAGGGAATCGTTCCATGTGTGGTTCTAATATGGATTCTAATCCTAGGCTGCTGGAGCTGAATGCATAGATGGTCCACCCATGATCTTGTTAAGTGGAGATAATGTTTGGGAGGTCTCGAGTGGGATCTGAAATTCAGCATTTCCAACAAGCTGGTAGGTGGAACCCTGCTACTGCTCAGTGAACTTTACTTTCTGTTTCAAAGATAAATGGCCATATCCATGCCCTCAAAGAGAATATAAAGAATAAGGGAGGAAACGGAGTCCATGAATGCTAACAATAATGAATCTGCTTAGCGAAAGTTCAGACATAAGTAGAATTAAAGGGGAACCACCTTAAATTTTATCTGCAAGGCCCAGGGTTTTGAGGATCTAATCTTACTGAAAATACTGTAGACAAGGCCAGGATAGCCAGACCTGGAATTTTTCAGTCACCATGAAGCTAAAAAGTGTATCAGTGGGGATGAATGAGGTGTTTTAGATATTCAAAAGTAGTTACAAGAAATTGAATATTTATAGACAATAAAACCTCATTTGCTAATGAAAATCTGGACTCATCCCTAAGATTTATTCCTACTTTATTTCTGTTTTAGTCTTCCTACTGTTGGCTCATACTTGTTTGTGCTGCATACTCAGATATATACATATATCTTTGATGAATTAAAATAAGAAAACAGATTAAGTACTAATAAGTGCAATTCAAGTAGTAGATAGAAATTAAGAAAAGGAATACTTGGTAGTATAACTGTTGAAGCTAATTCAAACCTTTTATATAATTGCTTTCGTTGGTTTGTTTTATTTTCTTGCATTGGTTTTTGCACTCAATTATACCAATAAATATTAAGTAACTAAGCAAAGATTTAAGAGTATATCAATAAAAAAACAAAATCAGGTCACAAATGTTTTGATTTCAAGCGAATAATAATGGCATTTATGAACAGTTTATTATGAGCCAAGCACTTACATTAATTATCACATTAAATCATCAAAATAAATAAGTGGAAAGTCACCACAGTTCACTCTTTTGTAGAATAGGAATCTTAGCCTCACTTATAGCCAGCAACTTGCCCAGAGAAGTAAAGCAAGAGAAATTTTCCTAAAGATAAAGCAGAAATCTATGAGGCAGAGTCCACTCTTCTGCTTGTACTTTATTTGGATACCATATCAGGTGCAGCTTAGAGGAGACTCCTGGGTTGGAATTTGGGTACTGCTCTTAGCAGTATTTGGGGGATCGTGCAGTTAAGGGGATGAAACCTTGGTCTCCTGCAAGCAAAACCTGTTCCAGAACATTGGGCTATCTCTCCAGCTCCTAAAGTTCATTTGCTTATAAAAATACAATGTTTGCTTCTTTAAAGTAGTTGTCGATGTCCAGACCTTTCTACTGTATTAAGGATAAAAATTGATGTATTATTTGGAAACAGTCTGTGAGAAACACACACACACATACATACATACATATACATACACAACGTTAAGGGCACTAGACATAGAAATGTCTTGAGGTTGTATACTGAATTCTCCACCTTTATCTCAAGTTTTCAGTAAAATAAATACAAGATTGGGAATAAAGTTTATTCAGATTTAAGTTCTTTACCCTATCTGCTGACTTAATTCATAGACACATCAGTGGTCTCTTGAGCTATTTTGATGATCTAATCAAAGAGGAATTAATATCACATGCTTTATAGAAGAGATTGAGATTTGCTTTCAATGTGTGGCCAAAAATATCCAAGTAAATATATCAATAGCCCTTGTCAGACTCGCTAGTTACCAGCTTGAAGAACTCAATACACCTTTGGCTTGCCAAAGTCAAGTCAAAACAAGGGCTGCCAACAGAAGTTGTCCTACTAATTTTAGGGCATTCAGAATAAAAACCTGAACATTTGTTTAGTGAAGCATATTTTAGGTCTATTCTGAAATACTGGATAGTCGTAACTATGGCTCCCATTCTGAGTCCAGCTGCTCTTGGGAAAGACCACTCATGTGATGAGAGCAGCATCAGTGTGACCAATCAGAGAATGGTGTCCATAATCAGAGAACGGATCAGACTGGAGATATCCGAATTTGGTATTGAAATACCTGAATTTTCCCTCCTTCATCTCTATCAAGTTAGAAGGTGAGTATGGGGATATCATCATTCCTTCTGTTTATTTATTTCTACTCTTTCTGATCCAACCATGTTTTGCTTCTCCCATTCATTCTGAAAAGAACTAAACGTCAATTTTCTCAGCTTGCACTGGAAAGGAAGAAAGCCTAAGAACAGAATAGCCCTGTGGTGCCAAATCAGTTACACTGTGGTCCTGTCTTTTTTGTCCTCAGTCACAGAAAACCATGGAATGAAAATAAAACCTGAGGGGAAACCTCCACAGTTTCGATTTTTAAAGACTTTCAGCATTGAGTGAAGTCTGTCCAGGGCTCTGATATTTTTTCCCTCGGTGCAAGATGCAGACTCACCCTTACAAAGCAGCACCACGCCCTTTTCATCTTCCTAGTCAAATACTGATTTTCAATACCACCAGAAGCGGACTTTTTTTTTTTTTTTTTTTGCTTTTTGGGTCACACCCAGCGATGCACAGGGGTTATTCCTGGCTCTGCACTCAGGAATTACTCCTGGCGGTGCTCGGGACCATATGGGACGCCGGGGATCGAACCCCGGGCTGGCATGGGCCGGCCACGCGCAAGGCAAACGCCCCTACCCGCTGGGCCACTGCTCCGGGCCCAAAGCTGACTTTTCCTTTGACTCTCAGATAACATCCACGTGCCAAAGGAATTCTGCAAGTGGACTCAAATCAGCCCAGCTTTCACCGCTTCTCCTGCTGAAAGGAAGAGTCCAGCAAGGAAGATTGGATTCCAGAAATCAGGAAGCGTTAGCTTCCCTGGTAAGGATCTATACTTAGACCAAAACCAGAATATACTTGGGGATAAACTGAAAGAATGTGTAACCCCAATCTCAAATCTGTACAAAGATATTAATATCGCATGGTTCTGCTGATTTCTCTCTAGTGTCAGAAATCCACCCTTGAATTTCCAGATAAATGAAATACTCACACTTACTTATCTACTCATACTCTAAACATTTGTTCAAAATCTTCCAAATTCTTTCCCTCTGTTTGCAATACACTTTATAGTCAATGCCTCGAAAGTAACCCCTAATGGTGAGACTTGGAGTATGATGGGACAGATCTTTTATATTTTACTTTTGAGACTTCAGTGTCTAGTAAAAGTATTTATTTGTAGTTTTGGACTGATGTTAAGTGCACGAATGAATGGATAAAAGGAATGAGAAAAGGCAGAAGGTCATTTTCAGTGGTGTCAATCTCTAGAAGACCATTGAAAACATACAAAGTCAGGCCTTTTAATGAATTATCCTTTTCTGCAAATAACAAGCTGAATATCTATATATATGCAGTATTTCTTCTCATATCTTCTCTCACCCACTGAGAAATTGTAAGAGTTACTAGCCAATTTCAGTAGGAAAAAAAAATGATTAGCGGCTAAAGAAACAGGGAAGCTTCTCTAAGTCTCGCATCTGGAAAGTAACTGTCAAGACTTGAGTCATGCTGTGTTGCCTTCCGGGATGCTCCATAGCTGAACAAATACTAGAGGCTGTAAGGATAGAGGCTCTTTAAGTTTCTCTCCTGCAGTCTTTAACTTTGTCATTTGTTCACTCATTGAATGTTGCATCATTTATTAAGTATTTATATATAAACTACTTTAACTAAGGCTCTTATGAGGCTCGGGAGGAGTTCCTTAGTTTTTTTTTTTTTTTTTTTTTTTTTTTTTTTTTTTTTTTTTTTTTTTTTTACAATTACAAAGATATACAATTAAAAAGTTCATATTTGGGTTTTGGTGGTACAGTGTAGCAGCACCCATAGTTCCCTTAGTTTTAGAGTCTGTAACTTAATTGGAAAGATTATACAGAGAGCCACAATGGAAGTCAAGTTTCCTGAGAACTGTAAAATTAAATAGAAATGAAAAGAAAAGCCATTTCCATGATGGTCAATTTTTTTCCTTTACTTGAGCTTTAAGCTGAGGCATAGCCCTCCAAAAACTAGCACACAGAAGCCTCTTGGTGGTTTCTTTTCACAGCCTCTAGTGAAGTAAAAGTTGTAAAAGAAAGTAACTCCTATGTATTATAGTCATTTTAAAGCATATTGTTTATTCTCTTTTCATGTTGTTTTCATTCCTCTCTACCAAGAAGAATGCCAAGAAATAGCCTGTATAATAGTAATCACTGAAAAATTGATCATGGTTCTACCTATTCAAAAACAGTCATTTTATTAAGCTCACAAATCTGAATTTGCTTATCAATATGCTATAGTTGCCAGCCATACTCATTTCCAGGTTTACCTTCTATATCTTATTAAAAAAATTTAGTTGTCTATCACCATTTTCTGACTCTACTTGCATCTCCTGCTCCTGGGCCTATGTTTAATCCAGCTTCTTCCACTGGGATTCGATTTATTTTCTGTTTAGGCTTTGCTGCCAACTCTGTGCTCCTTCAGATTGTTCTGAAACAGCTTACTTCATATAGTACTCCTTTTTGGGTACAGATTTGTCAGAAAATATTGAATTATCTTAGGTTGGAATTAACTGTTGATATATCAGACTCCCAGTCTAGTCTAGAAACATCGGAACTAGAACAGTTTCTCATTCATCTTTATATCCTCAGTGTCAAACACAATGGCAGGTGCTATATACACAGTAAAGGCTTGCTAAAATGAATGGACTGGCCAGCCGTGTGTAACACTGACTTGTTCAAACATCCAACCTCCCATTTAGATCGTAAGGTTTGTGAGAGCTTCTGTTATAGGTATCTTTATATCTTTCAGCTACTTCAGTTCACATAGTTACTTGTACAGTAACTGTTCAGAGTAGGTGCTCAGCAAATATTTTTGCTTGAATGAAATGTCAGTCACATAGTACGACTGATATAATGTAGTTTATTTATTGCGGCATTTTTTTTTTGGATCTAGGCATGGTAGGTATTCAACAGTAGCTGAATGAAATAAGTGTCAGTTCATACATAGTTTATTTTACCGCTGCATTACTCTAGTCATGGTAAATATTCATTAAGCAGCTATCAATGAAATAAATACCAATCATAAAAATCTAATTAGAGAATATAATATAATCTTGCCTGACCTGCCTCTGCTTTTCTGATCTTTTCTATATTACCTCGATGTGGACCATACTTTATAAAATGCATGACTTTCTTCTTACTCTTAAGTGTTGAATTTAAGGAAGAAAAAAACATAATCAGGATGAGATAATATAGTGGGTAAAGTGCTTGCCTTCTCATGGTCTACCATAGTTCAATCTCTAGTATTCCATATGGTCTACCAAGTACTGTAAAGGGTGGTCCCTGAGCACAGAGTTAGGAGTAAGCCCTGAGTACTGCCACATATGGCTCAAAAAAAAAAAGAAAAGAAAAACAATAATCAAATTTCCAGTATTTTCTTAAATGTCTTGGATTTTTTAGACATGAAATCAAATGAATTAAGTAAACTAGCTAGAACTGTTAGATCAAGAAATGAAAACAGTCATTTGTTAATGCTGATAAATGAAAGTACAGAAGGAGTCATAATGAACTCAAAACTTTCAGTGAGATTATCCCCCTGTTTAGTTGCAAATCAGCCCTTTGTATACTGTTGAGATGCAGGTTTCTACCTGGGTGAACATGCAATGTTTTCCATCTTTTACTTAAGTATATTTTAAATTCCTTCAAAAGTTCTATGATACTTGCAGAGACTACTCAGATTAAGAGGTACAACTGGTGATAAAGGCCGAAGAACAAGAAAAAACAACAGAATTATACAACAGAATTATTTATATAGGATCATTCACAGGGCAAGACAGGAAGACTCAAATAATAAGGAAAGCTATTAAAAGGTTGCTTGACCAAATAAGAAAATGCACAATAATTTCATAAGAAAACCTAGAAGTACATCATGCCATGCCATTTAATGGTATTCAGTAAGTAATGAGCAGCACCCAGGTAGATTTAAAGAAAATGAAAAGGGTAGAAGACAACGTTTACCTTCCTTTATTTACAGGAATTATGGCACTATGCATAATACAAATTATGCATCTTTATTACTCTTATTATACAGAGAGTATGTACATGTATGCATAATTTTCCTAGACATACTATATAATGTTTATGTTATGGAGAACAGAGATTTTTGCTTTCTCAGATATCTTTCTCATGCTCTGGAGAGTCTACTCTGATATGAGAAGAGGTATAATTTGCAATAAGTACTAAGATCTAGAATTGCATTGTTAAGTATTGTTCAGGGGAACCAAATCAATGTCAAACTTCCTCGGAAATTTCCACCAAAAAATACTGCTGGAAAAATTCTCAAAGGTGAGCAACATTTACTAATTAGATGGCTGAAGGGAGAAGAGGACATCTGAGGAAAAGGAAATGTGTAAGAAAAACACAAGAGAATTTAGAAAATTTAAAGGGGAAATATGAATAAGATTATACAAGTACAGAGTGTTTTATCCTAAGGAAACATTAGTATGATATTAGAAAATACTATGTTATTCAATGCTTCAGTGTTTGCTTATGCAGACAAGAGACTGGATTAAATTCTGTAGTCTTAATTCTTTACACTAAAATTTACAGTGGACTAAAGTCACCGGGCTTCTGTGGAGATGGAGCTGGGTCCCTTTCCCCACCCTCTGTCCCATCCAGGAGGCCCAGTGAACCCACCCATGAACTTCTCTCAGGCTTTTGGTCGTGAACCAGAGGCAGATACACAGGGCAGAGCTGCTACCGACTCTCCCCGTGCTCTGCTGATTATGAGGAGTCCAGGACGGAGGGCGGATTCTGGCCCTGACCCACCACCCCAATAGAGCCTCAGAAGAAGCCAGAGGAACCCCCATACCATGTTGGCAGCCATTTCAATGTCCAAACTCCACAGTTTATCAGAGCCCCACCCTATAGAGAAGCCAATTTCAAGTGCAGGTCTCCATGACAAAAGTCACAGGGCTTCTATGGAGATGGAGCTGGAGTCCATTTCCCCACCTCTGTCATGTCCAGGAGGCTTGGTGGACTCTCCCACAAGCTGCTCCCTGGCTACCTGGCCACTTGCTATATCAGTAAATGCAAGAACTGAGAGCCTACCTACTACTGATAGCATCCTGCCTGCACAGCAGAATCTGGCAAATATCAATACTCGTGTGGTATTCGATATACCAAAAACAGTAACAAAATAAACCTCATTCCCATGGCCTAGAAACGGTTTGAAGTTCTTTGTGTTCCTAAAATGAGCAGATGCCATTGGGCTACACTAGCATGCAAAAGGGTCTAATGGAGCCATTACTGGCACCCTTGAGCAAATCGATGAACAACAGGAAGACAAGTGATACAACTGATACAAGTGAAAATTTACAGTTGTCTGCTTTACCTATATGATGCAGACTCTAAAGTATATTAGAGAAGAATTTAAAAAATAGTTTTATTAATGACAGGGAAGACATGATTATTGCTATAATAATACCCAAGTTCAAAATTAAATAAAATATATTAGAGAAGAATTTTAAAAATAGTTTTATTAATGACTGGGAAGACATGATTATTGCCATAATAATACCCAAGTTCAAAATTAAAGTTAATGCAATATAATTTAGATACTGGAGTTAAAATTTATTTATATAAATGAGAGTAGGTATTAACTATATTGTATTGAATGATTTTATTTTCTTTATTTACATAGGTTAGGATCATATAGCAATCAATCATAATTGATTTTTATCACTTTTCTGATAATTCAATTTTCCACTTCTTTTTTCCCCAGAAGTAAAATGGTGACAGGTTTAATTTTATCCATAGGACTAAATATGAGACTCACAGACATGGAGCAGAGCTGCTATTGGCTCTCCCTGTGCCCAGCAGCTCAAGAGGCACCCGGGAGGGGGATGGCAGGTTCTAGCCCTGGCCCGCCACCCCAGCAGAGCCTCACAATAACCCAAATGACCCCCCGACTCCATGATGGCCTCCATTTTCCACATCCGGACTTCCCCCAGCAGACCAGCCTATCACAGCCTGGCTCATACAGATCCACCCTGCAGCAGTGGCCCAGGTATGCTGATCCAGAGACTCACAGACATGGGGCAGAGCTGCTGCTGGCTCTCCCTGTGCCCAGCCACTCACGAGGCGCCCGGGAGGGGGCTGGTGGGATCTAGCCCTGGCCCACCACCCCAGCAGAGCCTCGAAACAAGCCAGACAACCCCCACTCCATGAGGGTCTCCCTGCATTAACATATGCCTCAGAGACCTGGGCCCTACAAAAGCAAGAAGAGAACGCTATTCTGGTCTCCCAAAGAGGAATCAAAAGAGCTATGCTTGGAATATCATGCCTCATTCAAGTGAGAGAAGGAATCCGGAGCTCCCACCTCCATCGCTGTTCCAGAGTGAGGGATGCTGTCTCATTTGCCAAGGCATCGAAAATCAGATGGGATGGCCATGTAATGCGATTTGGAGATGACTGTTGGACTAGAGTTGTCACCGACTAGATCCCATAGGACGTCAAAAGATCACATGGCTGCCCACCTACAAGATGGTCAGACTTCTTCATCAAGACCCTGAATGAATGGTTTAAGGCTCTTCGTATTTCTGAAGCAAGCAGATGCCATTGGGCTACACTGGCACGTGATAGGGTCAAATGGAAATGTTACTGGTGCCCGCTCGAGCAAATCGATGAATAATGGGATGTTAAGTGATCAAGAATGAAAATTAGATATCAGGGGCCAGAGAGATAGCACAAAGGGTAGAATGCTTGTCTGGCATGCAGCTGACCCAGATTTGATCCCCAGCACCATATATGATTCCCAAAGCTCACAAAAAGTGATCCCTGAGTGCAGGGATCTGAGAACTCCTAAATGTGCTCTCCCCAAAAAAATTCTAGCTATCAGACATGCTAAAAATGTACTTTACTCATCTGGCATTAATGTTTCTAAGTTTAAACTTCAGAATCAAACGGCATATAGACTAGTAACATGGTTAGTAACAGAAGTTTTCTTTCTCTAGAGATAAACTATAATTCTTTTTATTCCCTTATATCTGTCCTAATGTCTATACTGAACTGTGAATTACAACAGGTTTAAGCAGTGGTATCAATTAGCATATGCTATAAAATTTTCCTCCCTTGTATGAAGGATATTCAAAAAAAACCTGATTTTTCCCAATTTCCTCGGGTCCTATGAACTTGCCAACCCTAACAATTATATCACTCACTTGAGAAATGATGGGGGGCATTTAGGGCATTTAGAATGTCAGTTAGCAGTTAGTGTCAACATGTCTAATTACAGACCAGGGGAAATATTTAGAGGGAGGGAAAGGAACTGAGGTTGAGAGGGCAGCTGTAAGTGCCTCTTCCCGCTTCATCTTTATACCTATACTAACCTCTCACATGCCATTGTATTTATTTCCACTAAATGTCATTCTCATTTCAAGGAATGTTTTATTGAGTCATCACCAGACTACCTCCATGGAGCATGTAAAAGTGTCCTACCAGATTATTTTAGAATTAGTTATTTGAGCAGAACAAATGCTATAGCTATAAAAACTAAGGATAAATGAGATCAACAATATCATCAATCGTTTATTTGATGCTTTTTGTTTTCCAAGCACCCCTCTATATCCAACTCATTTGTTGTTTTTTGGGATTTTTTGTTTGTTTTTGTTTTTGGGTCACACTCGGCACTGCTTGGGGAATATTCCTGGCTCTGCACTAAGGAATTACTCCTAGTGGTGCTTGGGGGGACCATACAGGATACTGGGGATTGAATCCGGCTTGGCCACATGCTAGGCAAACACCCTACCATTGTACTATCAGTCAGCCCTATCCAAACTCATTTGGTAACAATTTTGGGTAGATAGTACAGATATTGCCATCTTTCTTATACCAATGAGGAAACTGTTTTTTTTTATTTTTTATTTTGGGGTCACACCCCACAATGCTCAGGGGTTACTCCTGGCTCTGCACTGAGGAATTACTCCTGGTGGTGCTTGGGGACCATATGGGATGCCGAGGATCGAACCCAGGTCGACTGTATGCAAGGAAAAGGCCTTACCCGCTGTGCTATCACTCTGGCCCCAGAAACTATGTTTTTGATCAAGTCACAGTTCCAATACAAATAAACTGTGTGAGAATGGACTAAAGAACTTATCTCTGTGTGTTTTGGATCAACTTTTTTATTGTGCCACAGTGAGATATACAATTACAAAGATGTTCATATTTGGGTTTCAGTCATACATACTGACAGTCATACACTGTATGACTTCATTTTCCTAACAGCACCATCCCTCCCACTTCCCACCACCAATGTACCCTGATTCCCCCTCCCCCAGCCTGCCTCTATGGCAGGTACTTTGCCTTCTCTCTCTCTCTCTCTCTCTCTCTCTTTCTCTCTCTCTCCTCTCTGTTCTCTTAGACATTGCAGCTTGTAATACATACATTTAAACGTTATGATGTATATCCCTTTGCCTACATTCAATACTCAGTTCTAGGCTGAACTATCAAATACAACAATTACTATTACACTCTTCCTTTCTCTATCTTGCCTAATCTCTTTTCCCAACACTTGCGGTAGATTCCACCCACTGACAAGACCTCCTGATCCATGTTTTGCCTGGCCTTGGATATTGGTACCATGCTATTTTTTATATCCTGAAGATAAATGCACTCATTCTATATCTGTCCTTTTCCCTCTGTCTAATATCATCAGCATGATTCTCTCCATATCCATCCATTTACAGACAAATTGCATAACTTCATTTTCCTAACAGCTGAAGCTGCATAGTATTTCGTTGTGTAAATGTACCAAAGTTTCTTGATCCAGTCATCTGTTCTTAGATACAATGGTTGTTTCCAGATTCTGGCTATTGTGAATATCTCTGCTATACACACAAAATTGCAGATAGTGTTTTTGCTGTGTGTTTTTGGCCTCCTGGGGTATATTCCCAGGAGTGGTATGACTGGGTCAAATGGCAGTTCAATTTTAGTTTTTGGAGGAATGTCCATATTGTATTTCCGAAAGTACCAGTCGACATTCCTACCAACAATGGATGAGAGTCCCATTTCTCCCAGCATCCATGTCAGTACCGGTTGTTCTTGTTCTTTTGGACATGTGCTACTCTCTGTGGTATGAGATGAAACTTCATTCATTTGCATCTCTCTGATGCTTAGTGATGATGCACATTTTTCATATGCTTTTTGGCCATTCGAATTTCTTATTTTTTGGAAGTTTCTTCTCATTTCTTCTCCCCATTTTTTGATAGGGTTGGCTGTTTTCTTCTTGTAACTTTCTACCAGTGCCTGATATATCCTGGATATTAACCCCTTATCAGATGAATATTCTTTCCCACTCTGTGAATATTCTTATATTTCCCTTATTGGTGAATATTCTTTCCCACTCTGTGTATTGTCTTTTTATGTACTTTAAAACAGGAACAGTAACAGATCTTACAAAATTAGAGTTCATGGGACCCAAAGTTCTATCTTAATGATGACAGCTGTCATAATCATTGTGGTCTGTTTAAGATGTCAACATTAACAAATAAATCTGGAAACTAAGGATTTTAACTATTCATCTAGAGTCCAGCTCATAGGTTGAGAGTGATGGGAACACGGGGGGGGGGGGAAGAGAATAGAAATGGCCTTTGATTTCACATGGATGTGGTTCTTGGTCACCTCCACACACACCTTGCATGTGTGAAACTCTGGGTTAGATCTCTAGTATTGCAGAAAAATAAGAAAGGAAATGGGCTTTGATTTACTCAGAAGTCCAGGATCTTCTATCAGCCTCTAAGCCTTGGGGATCTCTGCAAGGCCCACCCATCCTTGGTCGAAAAACGAGAAAAGGGGGAAAGAATAAAGAGAGATTTTTCTTTTCCAGGCCTAAAGGTAGCTTCCATATCTTCCATTCCCAGTGTGTTAACTAAAACTCAGCCACAAGACTAGAATATCTGCAAGCTGCCTAGATAACACTGTCTAGCTGTGTGCTTAGGAAGAGCAACAGATGACCTGGCATGAACATAGACCATCTCTGCCAGCGAAATGACTATCCAGGGTCCACCAGGCTGATAACTATGAGAACTAAAACTTTCAAGCTAGTTGTCTCATTTTGGATCCAAATCTCTTTCGTCGTCAATTGCCCAAGGTGCTACAAGCAAACAGAAACCAGGTGTTCTGATTTTGAATTCCAGGATCCTTTTTCTCTCACTTTCTGGCTGACAACATCAGGTTGATGAACTACAAATAGCTGAGTTCTTCCCATCACTGTTGTGTTTTTACTGCGGGTGCTCTGTGAGAAAGCATCTTCACTAAACCAGAAACCAAGCTCTTCTCCTTCCTCATGGCTGACAGCAGACATGATCTTAATCTGTGACTACTTCATGTCTCCCCTGGGTGACTGACACAACAAGCTATTTGTTTATCCCAGATGAGAGCAATTTGAAGTTACAACTAATTGCACAGGGAGTGTTTATGTGTGGAGGATTTATGGTATGAGGTCACACTTCTGCATCATTTTTCTTGTGCAGAAATTGAGGATAATTGGGCTATTTTTCAAAGTCAATGGAGCATGTCTTTGCTGAGTGGTATTGACTACAGCTACATTCTTCTTTACTTTCTTTGGGTCCCACATTAGGTTATTTCTTCACTTGTGGACAGTATCAGGCTCCCTACCTACTTAGAGGTGATTTTAGAATAATTTTAAGAGAACCCTTTCAGTACTTCTCAGCAGAAATCCAAATGTATTCTGAAAAACAACTGAAATATTTCCTATAGGTATTTCCTATTTTCTCACATGTTTATTTTTTCTTATCTATTTATTTACTTTTTGGGTCACAGCTGGTGATTCTCAGGGGTTACACCTAGTTTTGCACTCAGGAAATACTCTTGGTAGTGACCAGGGGACCAAATGAGATGCTAGGGATCTAATTAGGGTCAGCTGAGCGCAAGTTAAGTGCTCTACCTATTTCACCATTGCTCTGCTCCCTGGTTTGAAAAGGACTTAAAAATATCCAAGTTATTTCTGAGTTCAAGAACCTATTTGGGAATGGGGGAGAAAAGAAGTGGGTGGGAATGACTACTCTGGGTGGACATGTGCCATAGCTGACTTTCACAGCAGAATATAGTCAGCTTCATCTGATTTTTACATCTTTATGAAGAGGACATTATGGTCCCATCCCCATTTTAAAAGGGACAGACATTGCTTCCAAAGGTGACTATACTGCTCTTTATTGCTAAAGTATCAAATCCAGATGCAAAGACTATCTTTTTACAAATCCAAAGCCATCTTTATTTACATCATACTATTCTATCTTACTTTTTAAAGTTAAAAAACTGGAGAGTCAACTTCACTCCCTGATTTTATAAAAAGAAACTGATGCTTATAAATATGAAGACACATACTTAAATTTAAAGACCAAGGAAAATGGTTATATGTTTATAAATGATCTAATTTGTTAGCGAAAAGTTTCTTAGCTATTTTTTTTTTTTTTTTTTTTTTTTTTATTTTTTTTTTTTTTTTTTTTATAACCACCGGATATACAAAAAAGATATACAATTAAAATCTTTTTGGGTTTGGTTATACAGTGTCCCAGCATATAATTTAATGATAAACCTCTTAACTCATACCAGCAAGAAATTCTATTGAGAGGCACATATCACATGTCCAAGAAATAGTATAACAGGTAAGATGCTTGCCTTGCTACACGACATACAAGGATTCTATCCCTGGCAACATATATGGTCTCCCTACTCCCACCGAGATACAGAACCGAGATACCTGGATACAGAACCAGGCAGAAGCACAACTAGGTATGACTCCAAAACAAATAAAAACAATTGTACAAAATAGCAGTAAAAATTATGGCCAGAGAAGAGACCTTAGAGTTGAATGAGCCTATTCACACTTGGGTAGTCACATTTACTAGTTATTAAGAAAGCCAATGCTTTCTTCTATAGTATAATGGCACTTCCTGCAATGGGTTTTGCAAGAATTCAACCATTTTAATGATATTGACCAATCAAAAAGCTCGTTGACAGTTAGAATCCTTCAGAAACAGACCATGAAAAGATACCTCTCCCAGGAAGTAAAAATGGAGTGAGTAGAACATGACATGGAAGAGAAGCTAGTTAAGCAAGTAAGCAATCTTCAGGAAGACTCAACTTTAGCCTAAGCCTGGAGGAGAAGGCTAACACATCAATAACACCTAGGAGATTGCTACGCTCCCACTTTAAATAGCAAAGGACAGTGAACCATCATAGTGCTGCCTCACTGAGTCGTGAAACAAAATCCATGAGCAAAAGTGGTAAGGAGAGATGCAATGCAGAATCAGAGGACCTGGCACTCTCACTGAGGAATGCAGTGAAGTTTCCTACAGACAAACAATAGAAAGAGAGGCAATCATAAAGGGCAAATAGGAGATGTCAGGGCATCTGAATGGAGCAAGCAGTGTTTTCTCCAGTGGTATTTTGCTGCCATTATTGATTTTGTTTTGTTGCTGTTACTTTTTAAAGAAAAGAATTGGCATCATTCATGTGCCTCATTTCTAGGAATTTAGGAAAAAGTCCATGTGTTCCCCTTTAGTCCAGGGTTGAAGGAGAAAAATTATATCACTTCCCAGGAAGATACTGCTCCAGGTGACAGTCCAAAATTGGAGATTGTGCCTATTGAAATGAGCTTACATTGGAGGGAGCTGTCCTTGGAACAGTGGTGGAGGGAACCTGCTACATTGGAGTGATGCGTGTGACTGATAGATGAAAGTGTAATTGACAGTGTTCTACATGCCAGTACACCAATAAAATGGCAAAATTGTAAGTTCTAAGCATGAAAATGTAGTGGGCAAACTGTAGCATCCATTTCAGGCTCTGTTTTAGTTAAGGAACAAGATACCAGCCACTTATATAATGGAGAAAATGGAAAACAGGAGAGATGGCTGATTGTTTGTTTTTTTAAATTACTGCAAGTTTCTAGAATCATTGAAAATTTTTTTCATTTTCAGATTCTCCACCTTTCACCTAATGCATTCAGGACTAAAATTTTTTAAAACATTTTATTATACCACCGTGAGATATACAATTACAACGTGTTCATGTTTGGAGGTTTCGGTCACATAGTGCTCCAGCACCTGCCCTCCACCAGTGCCGGCATTTCCCACCACTGAAAGAGTTGGCCACACCTACGGGGCGACGGAATGGGAGCTGAACACTCAGGAATCCGATGCAGGTTTAAAAGGCTTTACTGATCACAGGTTCAGGCATGCAAATCAGCAAAGGTTTTATAACCGATGCTTAGGATTCCGGGCCCTAGCAACCCCAAGCGGTCAGTGTGGCCAAGAGCGACCACCACGGTAAACACTTCCAGGGAGGATAAACGCTCACGAGACTAGATCCCACAGCGAAGAAAAGGCCAAAAGCCAGGCTGCAGGAGCCAAAAGTGAAGCTGAGGAACCAAAATATGAGGGGCCCAAGTCAGCCCCTTATATACACCAAAGTAATACCAATTGGGAGGTTGTCATGCCAACAAAGAACCCTAAACAGAGTGTATGCCACACCCTTTGTAGGTATAAACAAAGGTTACACCAAGGACTAATCCGAGATTATCTCTTATGTAAAACACTGAAGGCTGATAGAAAGTAATACATTTTAACTTCATGAGCTTCATGTAATCTAGATGGTACCCACAAGGTCCTTTTATTATCTGCACCAGGTGATTCTGGGTATCTTGTTTCATGTACTGAAAGGGTCATACTCTCCTGCTTAGAGCAAACTAGTATGATCCTTCCTATAGTCTACTTAGTCTCAGCGTAGCCAGGGTGGTAGTCTGGCCTGGTAAATTCTAACTGTCACGCTAGGTGCAGTGGGTATAAAAGAGGAGCTGTGCCCAATCTAGAAAACATAGAAGCCTTTAGTAGATGTATAAGTCAAAGTTACCAATCAAGGTGACTCTGTAACTGCCACCCTCTAAAGTGTTTACATAGAGAGATCTCATTAGAATGAACATTGGCTTAAATAAGGTAAGCTGGGAGTGAGCAAAACAACAAAACTCCCTGATTAGCTAAACATGTCCCTCCAACACACGTGCCCATTTCCCACCACCAATGTCCCCAATTCCCTTCCCACTCCCATAGCCTGCCTAAATGGCAGGTTCCTTATCTCTTTTCTTTCTCCCTCTCTCTCCTCAAGGGCTAAATTAACCAAAGGATAAACAAACAAAAATACTCTCCAGAGTTTCAAAAGGAGATATAAATAAACTTCCTGTATTAATGTTACATGACAAATAGACTTCTGGTCCAGACATACACAAGGCATCACTTAAAAATTATTAATCTGCATAATTTACTCCATTTTTGGAGGGTTCCAGCTTATCTCCTTTAGCAATTCTTACATAAAATTTTATCTGCATATTTCTGTTTTACAGTTTTCTTTGAGTTGGACATGCTATTTCCTAAACCATAACATCAGGTCATTAGGTTAAAGGCAAGAAAATGGACATATATAGATTTTTCAAGCATATTGTGATATAAACAATTTGAACATTGGTTTTGGGAAACAAAGCACCATGTCCTTGATGCTGGTTCCTCTGAATACAGCAGGCAGATTTATTATAAATACAACTGGTTTGGGGGTAGGGGAGGTAAAAGCCATATTTTAAAGTTGCAATTTCTCCAGGTAATAACAGTTGCCAAAATCCTCCCATCATAGAGAAATATCGTTTGTAGTAAACATAGATCTAGGCTTGCAATCCAGATCAGAAGTGAACCAGGTAGGCTATTTCTCAAAATCCCTCAATGTATGTCAATATCTATTTCCTTACCTATACTAGAGAGGAAATGACAACCCATTGAATAGTTTATTGTAAGTATTAATGGGGCAATTTATGAAAGATATTCTGGGAAGCAATAGCCATTAAATGTTTTCTGTTAAAGTAAGTTTCCTTATTATATGATCCAGGGCCTGCCTCGAAGACTTAGAAAAACACTCCCTCTAAGAAAATTACTGTAAGTGTCAGATCACCACAGTGGTAGAATAACTGAGTGATTCTAAAGTCAACCTAGAAAGAATTCATGATGGAAGGTTGATATTAGTTGAAAAGGCAACAAGGTCCATATGGTACAATATGGAGGGATGCAAATACTGAGAAGAAATAGGAAGGTGTTTTGTTTGAAGGCCACGACTAGAGAGAATCAAAGGGGGCTGGCAGTTAGTCAAACTTACACAAGTTTCACATGTAAGTAACATTATGGAAAACAGCATTATGGATGAGCCATTGAGAGCTTGGGAATGGTCCACAAATAAGAAAGACATATGAAGAATGTCTAGAACCAAACAGAAGAAGTGAAATATGCAAGGAATTTAAATATTTCAATAATTTAGTATAATGAGAATGTGTCTGTTATTTGAATATGTGATGAATGCTCTAAAGAACTAGGAAAGCAGGGAACATTCAAAGTAACAAAGGAGTCATCATATTTTATATTTATAAAGATTACTTTATTGGCTTTCTGGTGTATAAAAGGCAGACTCAAAGATATTTAATGATCAATGTTTCTACTAGTAGAGCGGTCTGAAAAGGTCCCTCCCTTACTTCTCCAGTCCTCTATGGAGTCAGTCTAATATAACATGAAATACCCATCTACATTATGATAAGGGCTCTGGCTGGTCAGGTTTCCGCTTCGTTTCAACACCTAAGAAGTACGTCTTTTGGGTTGCTTTAAGCCCCTGTTTCTTCATTTGTGAATAAGCAATAATGATACTTGAAAAGATATCACTTATGAGAATATGGGATTTCTTTGATTGCATGAACTCTTCCTGTGTTTCATGCCCCAGAGCTGTCATTATAAGCTACTGCAAAGTTGGAAAGAGATAGCAAATCTCCTCTGGAGAGAAACCTCTGATCCAAACTTGGCTTAACAACGAACACTCCTTCAATCTGAGCAGTGCTGGGCTGCCACTGTTGATTCATGTTCTGTTGGTGCCTGAGAAACTTAGTGACTTGTGTTTATATTTATGTGGCATTTGGAGTCTCAGGGGTGTGATTGAGATATGAAAAAAGATGCGAAAAGGAGAACTTTTTTAAAACTTTTTTAAAACCCAAAGAAAGTTCCAGAGTTTGTCTCTTCCCTTTGGGTTCACTTTTAAATAACTTTTCAGAATTTTCTGCTTAATTACTCTAGGAGATAAATCCTGGCACACACAGTATATTCTAATAACTCATAATAATTATTAAATCTGTATGTGAAAAGTTTACTTTTGTATTAAAATATGATTCCATTTTTTTTGATTTGTCAGTAATAAATCAGGGCAGAGTAAAATTTGTCCAAAGGAAAACTTTATGGCAAGGTATGCAGGATGTTGACAAACCTCTACAGCTGTGAGAACATGATTTTGGGGATGAGATTGGGAGGGAAGAGGAAGAAGGCAGAAGAGCTAATGTGATATTGAAATACAAAGCGCCACTCTCACTTTCTCTGAGATCGTAAATACAGCCAGCAGTAAAACCCTCTGTTCTCACGTCAATCAAATCATTGTATCACTGTATTCCCGTTCATCATTGATTTGCTCGAGCGGGCACCAGTAACATCTCCATATGACCTGTCTCATGCAAGTAGAGCCCAAGGGCACCTACTTGCTCCAGGAACATAAACAGCCTCAAACCATTCCATCAGGTCATGGGAATGAGGAATTATAGGAATGAGGACTATGATTGTTACTGGTATCTGGCATATCAAATATGACACGGGTAGCTTGCCAGGCTCTGCCATGCGGGTAGCATACTCTTGTACTCATCTAAAAATCGAGCATTTGGTCAATCAAATAAGCATTTGGTCAATCAAATAAGCATGCATATATGCTGGTAACAATCTTTAGGTACCTCGAGTCTGCTATTACAAAGACCCTTACCTAATAAAATAAAATACTATAGCATTTACCAAGAAGGTTAAATAAAGTTCTTGTTCAATTGGAGTAAGAACAATCTTGATAATGAGGATTCAGATCCAAGAGGGTCCTAGAAGAAATATATTTTCATTTCACTAGATAACTTCTCACTTAGGAAAACTACCACTCCCTTTGTTAGCTTGATATCTTATTCCAGATGTTTGCACCTTGTTTAATATGGTGAGTATATACACATCACATCTATTTGGAACATTACCTTCACACCAAGGATGAATCTTACCCAAAGATGGACAAAATGGAGCTAAACTTGCCATGCTATTAAAGATACAGTGATTCCCAAGGACATTACCCAGAAATCAGCAAAATTACTTTAGAACATCAGGACTGTCAGCAAGATTAATTTATAATAATAGAGTTGTAAAATGAACTTAATTGTCTAGAAGCAGGGGATCAATAAAATTATGCTATAACCTTAAAATGAAGCTCCATACAGGCATTACAATGGTCTATACAAAATACAAAACAAAATGATTAAGTGCAGATAGTGCTCTTGAAGTGCTCTTGAAGGGCGTGACTCAGCTCAACCAGTTGACTCTGCTTTTGCATTATATTGGTATATTTATGCCTGGGATTATCTCCCTTTTCCCTACTCTCTCTCCCTCTCTTTTTCTTTCCCTCTCTCTGTGCTTCCTGTCCCAATTCATTTTCTTCTAGACCTTTCTCAAAAACTCACTTTCTTATCAAAGCTATCAGAAATTCCAAGCATTTGTCAAATACTTCAAAACCCATACCCTCATTTAATTTTTCCCTTCATCATAATTTTGCAGCATAATAAATATATCTGCCAAGGTCTTGTAAAGAAACAGATGGCACTAGAGTAACTAAAAAGAATTTAAGGCAGGAACAATTTACAAAGGTCTGTACAGAGTTAGGGAAAAATCATCAAAGCAACTACAAAGCCCCCAGGATATAATTATTTAAAAAGGAGGGGAGGCCTTGATTAAAAAAAAATCATGCAATTTTCTGCAACGTTGTTGGAACTGGAAGACATGTTAAATGAGGAAGTCAAAAGAAGAAAGATAACTATATGCATCATTTAGAGTAACAGGTTGAGGAAATGCAATGGTTTGGAGGAGAGAATGTTTATATCATCCTCAGTCCCAAAAAATAAGGAGGAGAAAGAAATACAATGAGTGGAGATGGATGGGGGGAGAAGAGACAGGTGGCAAGGGTCAAGGTACATTACTGATATTAGGGAATTATAGAGCGTAATAGTCAAGCCATAGAGTCAACAACACTGAAGTCATGAAACCAAAACTTTAATAACCAATCCAAAAAAATGGTGCCTGTTGAGATGGCATGATTGGGTGGGGCAGGGTAAGAAAGGGGACCTGGGAATTCTGTTGAAGGGAAGCTAACACCGATGGCAGAATCAGTAATGGAGCGTTGCAGGTAGAAAACCCAACTATGAAAGTATTTGTAAATTACAGTGCTTTAATAAAATAAAATTTAGAAGAAAAAAAACCCAGACAGCCAACACACTCCCTGGGAATAAACAGGAATAGAAAAGTTATTATCAGAATCTCAAGAGAAGTAGTCACTGGAGACCAGAGCTGTAGCCCATGAGAAGCCACAATGCCACTTGGACCCAGAGCTTACATAGAATCAATACACTGGACCCTCCTGCCTCCCATCTTTGTGGTGGTCAGCTGCTCTCTCTTTCTCAACTCAGATAGATATTAGAGGACAAAGGAACCAATTGATACTTACTCCAAGTTTATTCACCCACAGAGGAATCTGGAAACATGCAAGTGGGGGAATTGCCCACCACGAAGTTTATTTATTTGTATAGTGATTCAAACAATTAAATATAATTTCTAAGGAGGTAGGAAATTTTTGTCTCTTGGAGCCACAGGTGTATTCTCACTACCTGGATGGCTGCCTGTGTACAGTAAATATTTGAAGAATGACTGTATGTTGAGTGACAAATACGCTTATATGTAGTCTGTAAGTTTCTGGGTGGTTTTCATTTCTCTGTGTGACTTTCTATATTTTCCTACTTCATTTTAGTCTGGAGTCTCTTAGAACAGGGAGAAAAAGGAAGCTGAGTCCTACTCTGTGATTCATGTGGTAATAAAATTGGTGCTATGTTCCCCGTTCTGCTTTCTATAGACTCAGCTATGTCTAGGAAATGATGATCAATATTACCTTTCCAGACTTTACAAATACCGAGACCAATTGCCTATGTATTATTTATGCTGTCAGGATAATATTTAGGCAATACATAATTAAACAACAGCCAACTCCAGAGACACAAGTCGAGCACCAATCATGAAAATATTCTGCCTTATTTTGACAAAAGGAAGGAAAGATGTCCTTCAGGGTTTGACAACTCTTTCTTTTAATAAAACCAGATAAGGAAAGTAGCAGCAGCTTTCCTAGAAGAGGCCTCCAACCTTTAACAATGCATGTCCCAAATGGGTAGCATTACTTACACTTATATCTAGTTACCTGTAAATTACAGTTACCTGTAACACAAGTTCAATTCAATCATTGATTCCTACACACAAGTCCAGTAGTGGATGCTAGCAATGTGTTTCCCAAGGCAGTAGTTATTGTCAGCAGTAGAAATGATGATTAGATGATATGAAATTGTATTTTATTAGTTGACTCTAGCTATATATATAGTGAACTCTTGCTGAAAGTGTTTCATATTACCCAAGTTTTACCTGGCTTAGATGCTGGCTGCTCCATCATATAGCAGCAATGATAACACCCAAAGCCTACAGCCGAAGTTGTTATCTTATATATTCACACCAATATTATAACATAAGGCAACCAGAATTTTGAATGGAATGTAATAGATATTGATTACATGCCCAGACGTGAGTATTTTACTCTCCTTTTACCACCTTGGGGCTTGGAAATTAAACATGCTTAATTTTCTGCTCACCATTGCCCTTTTGCACTCCAGATGTTATTCCTTGCTTTTCAATATTAAATAATTAAATATATTTTATAAAGATGACTACATTTTATAAATATATTCATAATATATATGAATACATTTATAATATGTTTATTTATAATAATAAATATATCTATAATATATATTCATAAATATTTATGTTATAAAATATAGAATGTTAAGATATAAATATCATAAAATATTCATATAAATATATAATATCAATATTATATAATATCATGCAATATAAATTATATAAATTTATATAATATGAATATAATATTATCACTGTCACTGTCACTGTCTTCCCGTATATCATCAATTTGCTTGAGCGGGCACCAGTAACATCTCAATACGTCCTGCCACATGTGAGATAGCCCAAGGGCATCAGCCCACTCCAGGAACATAAAGAGCCTCAAATCATTCTATAAGGTCACGGGAATGAGGTCTATAATTGTTACTGGTATTTGGCATGTCAAATACGACACAGGTAGCTTGCCAGGCTCTGCTGTGTGGGTGGGATACTCTAGTAGTCACCTCAAAACTCGTGCAATTATTGATGAACTATGCAGCTGCTTTGTGGCAGCGAGCCAGGCTGTGATCAGCTCTTCTGCTGGGTGGAGCTCTGAGGAGAGGGGAGTCCATATGTGAAAAATGGCGGTGTGGGGTGGGTGTTCCTCTGGCTTCCGCGAGGCTTTGCTGGGGTGGCGGGCCAGACCACCATCCCTCCTGGATGCCTTGTGATCAGCTGGGCACAGGGAGAGCAAGTAGCAGCTCTGCCCAGCGTTTGTGAGTCTCGGTTTGAATTCTGCTCCCAGCTTCAGGAAAAGTTCATCAACATAATTGATTATATAATATCAATTGTGTTGATAATATAATATTATACAATGGCTATATATAAATATTATATAATATGAAATATTATATATAAACATATTTATATTGATATTTATAAATATATGAACACTATAACTATATATTCATAAAATATATATTTATATATATTTTGTTTGTTTTAATGTTATACCCCAGCTGCACTTAGGATTTATTTCTGACTCTGTACTCAGGAATCACTCCTGGTGGTGCTCATGAGACCACAAGTTCTGCCCTGAATCCAGGTTGGCCACAAGCAAGGCAAGACCTTGTACTAATTCTCGTGTCTCAGATACAGTTTTTTGAGACTCATTATCATATGAAACTCAATTTATATGTTTATTGCATTCCCTTTTAGACAGCAAAAGTCAGTAAAAGTTGATAATAAAATGGAAATAAACACAGACTACAGATGTATTAACCATTTCAAAAAAACTAAGAGTCAAACAAGAATGGCAGAATTTTGAGATCAGTGCATTGAGGGGACAAAACTATCACTATTTGAAAAAAATAAAGCCTTGAATTGAGTGGTAAAGACAGCTTTACTTTGCTTTATGTCAGATTATTGAGAATAAGGCTAGGGGTTGGGTTAAAGTTCCAATCATGAGAATATCACCTAGTTCTTCCAAACTTTTGTCAATTTCTTAACCTCTATAAACCTTAATTTCCTTATGTGAAGAAATCAGCTAATGGTAGCACCTTTCTTAAAGTCGCTGCTACAGTGTTGACTCAAAAATCAATATATTTGATATAAAATAGCATTGGAGTGGGGGGGTCGTCTGGCTTGTTGTGAGGCTCTGGTGGGGTGGCGGGCCAGGGCTAGAACCTGCCATCCCTCCCTGGCACCTCATGAGCGGCTGGGCACAGTGAGAGCCAGTAGCAGCTCTGCCTCATGTATGTCTCTGGATCAGCATAACTGGGCCGGATTAAAAAAAGACTGCAGCAGGGTGAATCTAATATGAGCTGGTCTGCTGGGTGGAGTTCTGATGAGGGGGAAGTCCAGATGTGGAAAATGGAGGTCGTCATGGAGTGGGGGTCGTCTGGCTTGTTGTGAGGCTCTGGTGGGGTGGTGGGCCAGGGCTAGAACCTGCCATCCCTCCTGGGCACCTCATGAGCGGCTGGACACAGTGAGAGCCAGTAGCTCTGAGGAGTTCTGAGGAGACGACCCCCCACTCCATGACGACCTCCATTTTCCATATCTGGACTTCCCCGTCGTCAGAACTCCACCCAGCAGACCAGCCTATCACAGCCTAGCTCATCGAGATCCACCCTGCTGCAGTCTGTTTTAATCCTGCCCAGGTATGCTGATCCAGAGACATGCATGGAGCAGAGCTGCTACTGACTCTCACTGTGCCCAGCTGCTCATGAGGTGCCTGGGAGGGATGGCAGATTCTAGCCCTGGCCCGCCACCCCAGCAGAGCCTCACAATAAGTCATACGACCCCCACTCCATGAGGACCTCCATTTTCCACATCTGGACTTCCCCCTGGTCAGAACTCCACCCAGCAGACCAGCCTATCACAGCCCGGCTCATGCGGCCACTTGCGGCCACGCAGTTCATCAATAAATGCTGGATTTTGAGATGACTACAAAAGTATGCTACGCGCAAGGCAGAGCCTGGCAAGCCACCTGTGTTGTATTTGATATGCCAGATACCAGTAACAATTATTGACCTCATTCCCATGACTTGGTTGAATGGTTTGAGGCTCTTTATGTTCTTGGAGCAAGCAGGTGCCCTTGGACTCTACTTGCATGAGACAGGTCATATGGAGATGTTACTGGTGCCCTCTTGAGCAAATCGATGATGAACGGGAAGATAGTGATAGTGATTAAATAGCATTAAATATTATTGCTATTATTGAGACCTATGGATTTTGGCTCTTTCATGGTTTCTCAAAGAAAATTCACTTTCTCTCTTTCTCTTCTCATTTCTGGAAAATCATTTTTTCCACATTTCAGGGCAGACAAAGCTGAGTGACAACATCAAAAGAAATGGCAGTGTAGCACATGCACCCATCTCTTGGATCTAAGGAGCCTTGGGTCACTACATTTGCTGACTGTTCCCTTGGCCATCTTTGCTCTTGAAATGGATATTGGGATCACCCAATGTTGAGTATCCAGTAGTACTCCTCGCTTAAATCCTCTGCTAGAACCTTCCCAACAGGGCCATGTTTCCGTGGTCTCCAACTAAGTCTATGCTGGTATCATTAGGACAGGTGGCTTAAATGCAGACAGAAGACAAATTAATGTGACTTCTCTTTGTTGTTGTTGTTTGTTGGTTTTTAGCCATGGATTGCCGCTGCTCTAGACCTTTTACTTTTTCCCCAGTTGCTGCTGCAAGAACTGATGATGGAGAGCTAATAAGAATTCTATTGACTCAAAATACAAGGAGACTTGATTTATCCCAAAGTGTAGCAGAAAAAAAATACAGGCATTTCCTTTGCCATAAATAATGCAGATTAACTCTGTAAATTTCTTAACTTTGATGAAACTGGAAACATACTGGCTCGAGTGGGTATGGCAGAACCCTATCCTGACAATCAATTGTTGAAGGATTGACGCGGTCTAGCATCTGTTTTAAGCTTTCAAAGTTTACAGCTGCTATTTTTCATTGATGATGCAAACACTTTTGCCTCAATTTCCTTAGCTGAGCTGCTATGTGGGCTTCTTTAATACAAAATTACATCCAGATCTTCAGAGTTTTTGGGGACAGTGCAAAGAGCAATGAATGTCATTCTGTTTTCTCCCTGATTTAAGAAGCAGCAGGCAGCTTCGCTTGTGTGGGAAGTCTGACATGTGAAGTCAAGAATTCGCTTTGCAGTTCTGTCTGCAGTGACTATTGAGAACACTCTGTGTGTATGTGTGTGTGTGTGTGTGTGTATACATATGTATCAAAATGCCTTAATTCTATGGCATATGTAAACAAAGTATATATGATTGGATCAAAAATAAAAAATAATTAAAACTATTAATTTGTCAATAATTCTGTCAATAATTCTACTTTTTAGACTGAGAGAAAAGAAATTTTAATATATAAATCCCTGGAATCCACAGTGTTTCCAAGAATGTTATGAAATGCTGTGAGGCTTTGCTATGCTTTACAGACCAAGGTGATAGAAATTTCAAACAATTAAAAATAAAATGCCCTGGACTTTCTCTAACACACTTGAACAGATTAGTTTTTGTTATTTTATTGTGAATGAAATAAAAAGTGAGGTGAAATTAGTGAAGAAAACTTCTGGAATAAAGGAATAAGTGAAGGTAGGTCTTCATTCAATGTGCTTAGATTTGGAAGAGCAACATTTTAATATGATAAAGCCTTAGACAAATCAAAGGAATCAAAAATCTTTTTTATTAATGAGTCCAAGGTTATTTAAGAATAATTTCTGGAGTCTCAAAATAGTTACAGCACATTTATATAGGAAGAATCTGGAAAAACTGTGCTAAACTGTTAGCTCAAGTCACACTTAGAAACATTTTTTCTAGTAGTCAAGAAAGGTCTCTAGGGTTAGGGTTAGGCCTTTCAACTTGACTAGGCAGCTTCCAAGTTCAATTTGGTATATTTGAATAGTGAATAATCAATTCTCTTTAAGGAGAATTTTCCTAGATAATCAGGTTCAACATTTCCCCATCCTATAGGAGGTCCTATAAACAGTGTTGAAGCATCCCTGTCGAAATGCTCACCTGCTGTAACTACCTAGCGCTGCAGAGAATTCTAACTTGCCTCCCAACACTCTGAGTTGGGTTTTCTAGTGAGCCCCAGAGATCATTCTGTTTCCACAATAGATAACCTACATCTCTTACAACTTTACTCCTGGTTTGAACCCAAACTGACAAAGTCTAATATGTGCAATGTGATGTGACTCAATCTGCTGTAGGGTCAGTCAGCAAAGAAAGTCTCTCTGAAACTTCATAGAGTCTGTCTCTATGAGAATAAACTGAAAACAAGAATATGATAGGGGTATGGGGGGCAGATATTGGAAAACATCTGGCAGTTTTACAGCTTACTTTCAACACTGCTCAGGGATTATTCCTGACATTTCTCAGTGAAACATATGAGAGACCAGGGATTGAACTGCAGTCAGCTGTAGGCAAAACAAGTGCCTTACTCCCTCTCCTTCCTTCCACTCTCCCAAGTAAATGATTTCTAAGTGATTTTAAGAGAGCAGCATTGCCAGGTGTGACCCAAAAAGCAAAAAAAAAAAAAAAGAGAGCAGCTGGGTTGTAGTAAAATCACCTTTTCTGTGCATTAGGTTCCTAGCATTTTTGCACTTTTTCCATTTGTTACATTAATATAAAATCAAACTATACATAAAATACAATAAAACATAATTTTATGTTGACATAAATATACATACATATTATGACATCAAAATCCAATGTCAGGCGAAACATGGATCAGGAGGTCTTACCAAAAGTGGAAATTACCACAAACGTGTGGAAGTCAGAGGTTAGGCAAGACAGAGAAGGGAACATGTGTGAATAACTGTCGAAAGGGCTAATACCAACCTAGAACTGAGCATTAAATACAGGCAAAAAAATGCACATGATGGCCTCTAAGTGTATGTAGTGCAACCCACAATGTGTAAGAGAAAGAAGGAGAAAGAGAGAGAGGGAGAGAGAAAAGAGATAAAGTACCTGCCATTTAGGCAAGCTATGGGAAAGGGGGAGGGAATTGGGGGGCATTGGTGGTGGGAATGGGCACTGGTGGAGGGCGGGGTGCTGGAACACTATGCGACCGAAACCTCCAAACATGAACAACGTTGCAATTGTATATCTCATGGTGGTATAATAAAATATTTTTTAAAAAACACACAATTGGCTAAGTAAAAGAAGCAGAGATAAAAGAGTTGATACAGAAAAAACCCCATAATCTTATGGATCACTTGCTATGTAGTGAGGTTTGACATACATCTGTATTAGCCAATAAACTGAGATACAAACTTTGACAAAATTAGAAAACTCTGTCAACATTTCAGAAGTTGCTATGGAAAGACCTTGGCAAAACTTTCTGGTGATGGATAGGGGTATTCATTATCTCCGCTTTTGTTAGAGGCCATATCTAGCTTTGCCATATGCACATTGATAGAACCTGGGTATATATACTGCTCCTGAGAAGTGTTTGCCATCACAGTGCTGGGAGAAGCCAACCAACATAAAATATCTCAAGGCCCATTATTTTTGCTACCTTGCACAAAATTATAATGACAGCCATCACCTCAAAAACACTTTGGAGTCAAATACAGCCACTGGCTTGAAGCCAGAAGGCTGACCCTGACTGTAATGGAGAAAAGTAAACTAGAGTCATAAATGATTTCAATGAAAATGATCTGCAGACTGAGCAGCCAGGTAAGTAAAACTTTAAAATTAATGTTTCAGAATCTGCCAGACTCCCTTTAAATGAGAATTTATGGTTTCACAAACACAGGACACTTTTAAATGGACCCGCATGTAGGGAAGAATAATGAAGAGAAATACTAAAGGTAAGCTGATAAGACAGCAATGTCTCTCACATGATTTCTCTAAAATCCATCACAACTGAATCACTAGCCTGCTCTATGTTTAATAGGAGGTGGCTCTCTGACACCATAAATCTGGTGACAGTATTTTAGTTATTTACCAAATGATTAAACTGTAGTAATTTATTCCACTTTTACAACATATCTGCCCCCACCAACCAGGATTCTAAAAGATTTTACTGCCTTCCATAAAGCATTTTCACTCTAAATAATCAATATTGATTTAACTATATTATACTATTTTTTAGATTTATTTCCTTATTTTGCTTGAAATTCTAACCTTCTTACAGTTTATAAAAAGAGATAAAGTAGCTCATTCCTCCCAAGCATTTTCTGAGGTCATTTCTTCTGTGTCCTTTTCTTGGCTGTCAATTCTGGGGAAATTATATTTGACAACACTCCTAATAGTGACTTTATTTGGTTGTTCCTTATAGATAGTTTTAAAGGGAAAAGAGATAAAATAGGTGTTCCATACTAAAGGTAAAAACTGCATAACATATTAAATATCTGTGCCTCTGGATAAATGTAAAAGACAAGATAGAATTAACTAGTCAGCACATCTGATAAGAGAATGCTTCTTATCACATATTTCATACCTCTTGGCAGTGAAAGATTAAGGTAATAGAAGAATCTGCAACTGAAATAAGAAAAACCAGTACAAGAAGTTAATATCATATATATTTGACAATCAATTTTACTCAAGTATTTAGGAGCAATAATTCATTTGGAAGCAGTAAAAAATTATATGATTTAAAATATTCATGTACCAATAAAAATAACTCATTAAAATGTCAAGTATCAAAATTACATATTATAGGAACCAGTGAGATACTCTAAAGGGCTGCAGCATGTGTTTTGCTTGTGAAAGGCCTGTGTTCTATTTCTGGTATTATATGGTTTTCCAAACACGACCAGGAGCAACATCTGAACCTGAGTATGTACCCCGCCTCCCTACCCCACCACACACAAATACTTACAAATTGTGTTCATTAAACATTTGTTCCTAGAATATTTGTGTTCATAAGCAAGTTATGTTTATTGTCAAACCTACCTGCTCCTTTGATAAATCACAAATTTTGCTTGCATTTCTCAATCACATTACTCCCCCCAAAAATTTATATTACACAGCTTGACGTTGTATATCCTAGAGAATGCTTGTGATAGAAATTTATGAGATAAATTTAACAATTACCAAACACAATTAAGCTTAAGGATATTACCTGCATATTTTGTCTATTCCTGCCTCATTTTAAAATATAATTATTTTATTTATGTAAGGATGCATTTGTGGGAATATTTGAAAGTCATTACACTGGAAAGGAACTCAATATCATGATAAGACTAGTGCCTAATTTTTTTTCAGATGTCATATTGGCTTTTAACAGGAGAGAGCTAAAAGATATTTTTTAAGTAGAGGTCTAAACAAGCATATGGGCCATATCTGATATATATGAGCATGGGACTAAGCAGTGTTCAAATGAATGCTGAAATGTTTGACTTAAGGAACTTTAACAGAACTCCAAGGAAATAATTGCTAACAGTGTCTACTTCTATTGTAATTTAATATATGAAAATACTTGATTTCTTTTTTTATTTACACACCATGATTTACAAAGTTTATCACAATACAGTTGATAGATTTATCATTCAACACCAATCCCACCACCAGTGTGTTCCCATCACCAAAGACCCTAATCCCCGCCCCTATCCCCATGCCTGCTTCCTTAGTCCAAGCCCATATATGGGAATGGTATTGATAAAGACATGGCTTTTTTTTCTGGTTTGTTATGTGCGAATCTGGCTGATTTCTGTTCTTTCATTGACTTTCTGAGTTTCTAGAATGTAGTTGGTTTCTGCTAGCCAGTCCCAAACCCTCCACCATTGCACTATGGACACTTATTTCAAATTTTTCTCACCTTTGTTTAAGCTTGTTCTAAGCATAAACTGAGTCATCTATTCTATATTGCTTGCTGGAGCTAGTTCTCTAAATACGGTTAATGAATATATTCTTAGATGAAAGTCAATAGAAATTATCAAATCTCAACTGGATCCATTGTGCCTTTTGGACTCACTGTATAAAAAATTATTGATATATTCCCACAGACCAGACATCGTGCCCTCACACTTGTGATTGCATGCCCCAAACTTAATTCTGCAAAATGTGGTGGAATACCTGGTACATCAGTGTACCAGGCTTTGAGATTAAAAAAAAAAGTGCAAAGTGCCACAGGGGTGGGGTGGGGGGGATGTGTCTGTTTCTCTGGATCATGGCCGATGGCCAAGAAGCAGTTCATGGGCGGGAAGGACTAGGCTTTCTTGGGAAACTGAAAGGATTCTTTCCTAGGTTTTTAGAGAATGCTCTGTTATTATCTAAAGATCCTCACTGTTATCTGTTAAGATGATCTGTTATCTAAAGATCTTCACTTCTTTAAGACAACAGGCTGGTTTGGAAAAAAAATGCAAGCAAACTGAATAGCTGAAACCAAAGCTTCCTACTTCCCCTTTATAAGAGTTATAAACTCTGAGAACAGGATAAGGACTGTGACTAGAGATAATCTGACTAAAGTAAGTTCCACTACCAACATCCTTTTCACTGAAACATCTTCAGGGGGCAAGTGGGGAACTGAGCTTTCTTATTCCCATAAGAGGCTATAATACTGCTGGAAATAACATACAAGCAAAAAGATGCTGCTCAGATACCAATGAAGGTCAGTTGTTATTAACTCCAAAATGCTCTCATTCCTTATTAATGCCTGTTTCCCCAGTTATTAAATGGAAGATATCATTCAACAAAATATCATTGAGATAAAATACAGATGCTTTTCAAAAAACTATTTTAAACTTACATTATAGATTTAATTCCTAGACATTTACATGTCTTTTCTTCAGAATCAATAAAATCATATGTAAAACAATTGGGAGCATTTAGTATGGTTATCGGAGTCAATGGCTTTATCATGCAAGCCAATATCCTGCTCGCCGAATTAATGTCTTTAAGCTGCACACAAGAGTTCTTATATAAATGGAAAGTTTTTAAAGAATATTGACTAAAACCAAATACAATACTCATGTGTTAAGGAGCAAAATGAAAAGCTGGATAATACCTTTGCATAGTAATAAATAAATGTTTCTTTGCGAATTGAACTGTACTGAAAAGTAAGACAGCTCAGTCCAAACTGATTTAGAATTTATTTTATTATTTTTTTTGTTTGGGGGCCATCCTAGCTGTGTCCAGGGCTTACTCTTGGATCTGCTCTCAGAGGTCACTCTTGAAGGCTTCCTTGACTTATCTCTTTGATCTCTAGGACTGATAAGCTTAACCTGATTCTCACTCTATGTAGATGGCAAAACTCATAAAACAAGTGTACAAAATATTCCATCATAAACTAAGTAAACAAAATCTTATTACCTTGTGCAAAATAAGAGTATACATTAACCTGAGACTTTTCAATGTTTTGCTCATCAACAATTATAGTATAAAAAATCTTAAAATTTGTTTTATAGCTCTTCATCTAGCCCCATGCCCCCAAATAACCAAATGATACTCTAACCTAATCAAACCCTACTCAGAAAACAAAATATAATTCCTGCCAAGAAGACATTAGAATTTCCCAGTATTTTGCACAACAGATCATTGAAATTCCCCATCATTTGCATCAGAGAACTGTACCCTCAACTCCACATTCTGAACATGGAAAATTCACATGCACATAAATAAATATGTATACACTACACAGGTGTATCCTTAGTTTTCAATAACCTCTTAAGTGGAAATGTGTGGAGATGAGGTTCTTTTTTCTCACACACTTACAATTGCATTTTATGAGTTAGAAGCAATGAAGGAAATTTAGTGCTTGTGCCTTTATCTAATCCATATTTACTGCACAGATGTCAGGGATGATCAGATGAAAGAATAAAGAGCTATGTATTTAGTCAGTATAGAGGAAAGGGTAGGATTTGAGTCTGGATTTTCTATGTGTATATTCTTGAAATACAAATGCAATAATGCCAGCACAAAAAATTCCCAATTGTCTTTTTCAATACTCGGCAAGCCTGCTAGTCAGTTTATTGTACAAGCCTATTTAAAGAGGGGTAGGAGTAATCAAAATTAGCAATTGGTCCAGAGTGATAGTGCAGTGGGTAGGGGGTCTGCTTTCAGGCAGCCAACCCTGTTTCAATCCCGCACATTCTAGATGGTTCTCTGAGCCTACCAGAAGTGATCCCTGAATGCAGAACCAGGAGAAACCTAAGTCCTGCTGGGTGTGGCCTTAAAACAAAATAAAACAACAACAAAATTGTCTTACAGCTCTGTTGCCCTTTTTCCAAAGATTAATACCATTGGAGAAATTATGACCCAAATACTGTGCTCCAGACCTGCTTGATGAGATGAGCTAATACGTTCCAAGCAGAGGCCCAGGGTCCAATCCCCTTTACTACTTAATCCCTTGATTCTCTGAACATTATTTGCAAGTCACTCCCACCCCACCACCACCAATACAGAAATACTGCACATTAATTACAAGTCACCCGCCAACCTAACACAAACACATAAAACATACAAAAATGGTAGCACATAACCTTGTTCTTAGGGGAAAAAAACGCTAGTTCATTCACAGTGAGAAAAGTACCCTCCAAGTAAATATAGGTTACTATTCTTTCCTGAGATACACTGATACACACAACTCAGTAAACCAACGATGTATAAGAGTCCTTTCCAGGAGTTTCAGGTGCTAAACTATTATTGGATGACATTTGTTTGGTCTGCAAACATCGTCACATCTTCATCACATCTTCACCTCTTCCTGCCTCAGCTAGCTTCAGTTTTCTCACTTCCAGTGCTCTAGTCTAATCTTCACCCTGAAGGGAAACTTTTCTTATTACTTTGCACTTTCTCTCACCTCAATCAGCAGGACTCAGTGAACTAGACAGCCCTGAAGAAATTTTATCCCTTCACAAGCTTCACACTGGAAATGTATGACCACTATCCAGAGTCTCTAATTCTGATGCATTCAGGATGTTGATTTATTCCTAATAGAGAAGTTTCCATTCAAATAAAAATTGGGCAAATTCACTGCAACTTGGATAGAACTGGAAAGTATCAGGTTCAGCAAAACAAGTCAGAGGTAAGAAGACAAATACAATATTACTCATATTTGGTAGGTGGAGGGAGAGAGTGAGAGAGAGTGAGGGAGAGAGCAAGGGAATAGTTTATTGAATGATAAACTCTTGGCCTTGGATTACCAAAGTAATATTATCAAGGTGGAGAGAAGATAGCTCAATTGACTGAGTGCCTGGCTTGCATGTAGAAGGCTCAAGTTCTCTTTCTGGCATTGCAGAATCCCAAGAGCATGGATTTTAGCACAGAGCAGCCAGTAGCTCCTAAGTGTCACTTGGATATATCATAAAATACAAGCTGAAATTACAAATCAGTAAGGGAAGGGAAAGTGAGAGAAGGGAGTGTAGACTAGGAATGATGTGGTGAAAGTCTTGGGCACTTTGGCAGTTCTGAGATACAATAATTATATATCAAAATTATAAATGCCAGGACCAGACCAATAGTACAGCAGACAGGGCACTTGTCTTACATATGGGAAATCGGGTTTGATCCCAGGCATGCAAAATGGTTCCCTGAGTTCTGCCAGAAGTGAACCCAAATCACAGAACTACTAGTAAGCCCTGAGCATTGATAGTGTAGCCCCCCCCACAAAACAAACAAAAACCACACGGTACTATAACCATTGTATATAAACTACAATAATAACTTAAAATAAGTTAAAAAGAAAAAGAACCCAGCGAAAACAACCAAAGCCACTACCACTGAGGTTATTGCAGCTCGTGACAAAGAGAAACTTTGAGGGTTTTTGAAAGAAAATGTGCTTATAATAGTACTCCTTGAATAACATAAACATGGAAAATTTATTCAGGTTTCAGGCAATCCAAGAAAATTATCTGCAGTTTCTTTTAGATGTTGGCATCCAAAAGTAACTTAAGGTACATGGATTCTCAAATTAACCTAAATACCTAGAGAATTGCCAGAATGATTTTGTTAAGCTAAATAGTTTGGCTGCCTTGAGAAATGATAGTCTGTAGTAAACGGACTTTTCATTTATTTTATCATTCAGATTTTCACATCTGAATGAGTATTGAAAACACAATACATGCCAGCTAGAAGCAAGTCATTAAATTTCAGTAACATAATAACAAAATTCCATATTTGTCTTAACATATTTTTATTGGGAAATGTTTCATTTGTGGGTTTACTTTCTTTACCTGGCTAAATGTTAACTGTTGATTTGGGCCTTTAATGTTGTAAGACTATAAGGATCCAGCTCAGAAGTCAGGGCACACCAAATAACTCAACGCAAGCCCCAGAACCATGTGACCCTCCTCGTCCACTGTCCAGTGCGGTTCTGATGGCCCCCAGCATTGTTGGGCTCAAGCAGTATCACAGTTAGGGGCCAATCATTGAACTCTATAGCCAGGTTGGTTCAGTATTGCTGGGAGTGTCCATCCTCAGAGCCCAGAATACTGCTTGGGAGCCCCTCCAAATAAAATCTAAGATTTTAAAGTTTGACTAAAAGCTTTTATTGTGCAGTTTCACAACTGAAAATGAAATCTACTTTGCAAGATATATAAAAACTTCACATGTAGTTTGCATTTCCATCCTGAATTTTTTTAAAAAGGTGTCTGCTATTCCCAACAATATTCACAATAGCTAGAATCTGGAAACAACCAGAGTGCCGAGAACAGATGACTAGATAAAGAAACTGTGGTACATCTACACAATGAAATACTATGCAACTGTTAGGAAAAACGAAGTTATGAAATTTTCAAATTTTCCTACAAATGGATGGATATGAAAAGGAGTTCATGGATGGACCGGCCGGGACTCTGGCTGCAGCTCCGGCCTCCCCCGCGCCCCCCTTGCCCTGGGCTCCGCTGTGCCAGCGACACCCAGGCCCACTGCCCACTGCCCCCTGCTGTCCCGAGCATCTGCCTCAGCCCCGAGCACTGCCAGACCCCCACTGCGAGCCGTGGCCTGGGTCCATGCTTCCTGCAGCCCGGCACAGCAGAGCCAAGTGAATTTTTTTTTTTTTTTATAAATTTATAAATCTTTTAGGAACCCAGGAAAGGCAAAGAGCCCTCAGATGGCGCTGGTGGATTCAGGGGAGGGAACTATAATAATATTCGCGAGGCCATGCGCGGTAACAACAGGCATTCCATTCGGAAGCATCCTGAAACCGTGTACACCTTTGTGGTGGGTGGCGAGAACAGCAGCGTCTATGCAGGGGTCTCCCGCCTGCTGCTGGCCACCAACTACTGGAAGCAGCAGCTGGGGACAACACCAGGTTGAACCTGATGCTGGGCGAAAGGAACCCGCTGCCCTTCAGGAGACTGGGTCACAAGCCCAGGCTGATGCAGTTGGCGAATTATTACCAGGGGGCTGATAAATTGTGCCACAAAGCCTCCTTAGTGAACTCATAAGATCTCCACCCAAGAGATTAAGCCAGTCTCCAGTCTGGCTTGTCAGAAACCCAGCCTACCAGGACCCACCCTGCAGAGACCGCCCTTCAGAGGAGAGTATTTCAAGGCTAGGAATGCTTTAGCCACAGATGCAGATACACCCAGCAGAGCAGATACCAGCTTTCCCCCATTGTGCGCGGCTGCATAGCTGGCTGCGCGATTTACCTCCTTATTACCATGAATATTCTACCCACCCCTCTGAGAGAGATCCACAAGGTAATGAGAGTATAGCGCCCGCACGGCAGAGCCTGGCAAGCTGTCGGTGCATGTTCGATATGCAAAACCAGTAACAAAAAAGTGTATTTTCCTGACCCCAAAAAGAGCCCTTAATACAGAGGCAGTAAGAAAGGCAAACAAGCAGTGCCTGATAAAATTTCACGGCCAGCCTAGGCTGCCAAAACAAAGAAGGACTAAAATGACTGTCTGTACTTTCAATGCACGTATGCTGGCATCGGATGCATATATCAAGGATCTGATGGTGCAAGTGCAAAAGATCAAGTATGACATCATTGGTCTGACTGAGATGAGGAGCGCCAGTCGCATCATGCTGTCGGGAACGCCGCTGGGGTCCCCGACAGTGTCAGGACAGAGGTTGTCTTCTACCTCCGAGGACGCCGGGAGAACAGATGAAAACTCACGAGTCCGGTGCAGTTCCCAAAAATGGCTTTTAATAGTACAAAAGCTCTTCCACAGCACTCCAATATAATGAACAAACTTTAGCTCTGGTCCAAACTTAGACCATACAAAAGAGCCTAAGTCTCCCACCAAAGAGAGAGAGGATCTCACCCGAGCTGAGACCTACCCAGAAGGAGCAAAAGGCCAAAGAGCAAAAGGTCAAAAGCCAAAAGCCAAAGCCAAAAGCCTCAGGAGCCAAAAGCTGAAGGCTGAGGAACCAAAAGGCAAAAGGTGAAGCGGTCTCAAGTCAGCCCCTTATATACACCAAAGTAATCCAATCGGGAGGGGCATGTCAACAAAGAACTCTAAATAGAGTGTAGTGCCACACCTTATTGCAGGTATAAACAAAGGTTATGCCAAGGACTAAGGAGATTATCTCTTATGTAAAACACTGGAGAGAGAGAGGGCTGATATAAAGTAATACATCTTAACTTCATGAGCTTCATGTAATCTAGATGGTACCCACAAGGTCCTTCTTATTATTATCTGCACCAGGGTGATTCTGAGTATCTTGTTCACATGTACTGAAAGGGTCACTCTCGCCTGCTTAGAGCAAACTAGTATGATCCTTCCTATAGTCTTCCTATAGTCTCAGCGTAGCCAGGGTGGTAGTCTCCTGGTAAATTCTAACTGTCCCACGCTGGGTGCAGTGGGTATAAAGAGGAGCTGTGCCCAATCTAGAAAACATAGACGTCTTAGTAGATGTATAAGTCAGAAGTTATTCAATCAAGGTGACTTCTGTAAGTGCCACACCCTCTAGCAGTGTTTACATAGAAGAGAAGTCTCATTAGAATGAACCTTGACTTAAGTAGATTAAGCTTGGAGTGGGCAAAACAACAAAACTCCCAGAATAGCTAAACCTGTCCTCCAACATCATGCCATCATGCTATATTTGACACCGGAGAAGAATTGTTCCTTGGAACATGCGACGAAAAGAGGCATCGGTGGCACTGGGGTCCTTGTCAACACGAACATGGCCTTCAACATTGATTCATTTGAATGCCTAACAAACCGATAGGACGATTACACCTGAAGAGATGTGACCCACTGCCAGCAATTTCTATCTTCATTGTCTACGCACCAACATCCACATACAAGGAAGATGAAATTGAGAAATCCTACATGGAACTGGAGGAGTTCTATAAAAAATAAATCACAACTTCTACATGATCATAGTCGGTGATTTTAATGCCAAGATAGGACCGAGAAGATTGGCTGAAGAACTCCACATCGGGACCCATGGCCTAGAATGGAACGAACAGGGTGAGAGACTCTCTGAGTTCATCATGTCCATCAAGACCATTCATGGGAACTCACATTTCCAGAAGGCTGAAGCGAAACGTTGGACATGGAAATCTCCTGGTGGAGAGTTCCACAATGAAATTGACCATATCATATTCAATCGACGGTTTTGTCTGGCCAATGTTGCTGTCGTCCCCAAATTCCAAACAGGATCGGACCACCATCTCCTTTGTGCAAAATTCTACTTCCCGCAAAGGGGAGAAAAGGCTACAGAGTTTAAGGAGAGAACTCCCAGAACGACCACCAACTGGGAACTCTTTGGTACCATTGCAGCAACATGGGAAGATACCATCATTGACAACATTGATGAAGAATACAACTGACTGGTTCAGTACCACCATAATTGTGCGAAGTATGCAGAGAGAGAGAGAGAAAGACACAAAAGGATGCCTGTCTTCAGAAACTCTTGAGCTCTTTCGCCAACGTGGCAAGGCCCGAGCCTCAGGCGACCAAATGCTAACGTCCAAGCTTGCAAAACTGTGCAGAGAAGCAATAAAGGAAGACCTCAAAGGCAGAAGAGCAGAAATACTGGAAGATGCAGCAGAAGCCGGGAAAAAGCATTCACATCGCCCACATGTCCTTCGCCAAATATAAGACCAAGACGACTGCCCTCCGGCACCCTGATGGATCTATCACATCTTCCAGAAAGGCAATGGAGAAGATTATCCATGACTTCTACTCAGAACTCTTTGATAGCCATGTCCACCTGCCCACATACCAAATTCCACAGGATGGATATGTTATTCCCAAAATTCTCCCTTCGAAATCCTACTGCCAGTTAAAGAAGGGAACAGACAGCACGAGATGTCATTCCCAAAGTTCTCCCTTCTGAAATCCTACATGCCATTTCATTGGTAAAGAAGGGAACAGCACCAGGCCCAGACAAAGTCAGACCCGAACACCTGAAGAATCTGCCTTCAGTACTCATCAATACTAGTACTCATCAATACTCATCAATACTCATCAATACTTCACACACTACCTGTCTGAATGCAAGGTGCCCTCCCAATGGAAAATCAGCAGGACAGTTCTACTGTTCAAGAAGGGAGACATTCACAACCTCGGCAACTATCGCACCATCTGCCTGTTATCCATCATTTACAAGCTGTTTACATGAGTCATCCTGAACAGGATTGGCAGGACACTAGATGAAGGACAACCGTGTGAGCAAGCTGGCTTCCGGAAAGGATTCAGCACAATCGACCATATCCACACGGTAACCAAGCTCATTGAGGTTTGTAGGGAGTACAAGATGCCACTCTGTCTCACATTCATTGATTTAAAGAAAGCCTTTGATTCTGTGGAGACTGAAGTGGTCATTGAAGCCCTAGCCAAACAGGGCGTTAAAGCCCAATACATCAAGATCCTTCATGAGCTGTATTATGGATTCACCACCATGATCTCACCATTCTCCAAAGTAGTGATCATTGATGTCAAAAGAGGGGATCGGCAGGGTGATACCATTGCACCAAAACTCTTCAGCGCCACCCTCAAGAACATCATGCGACAATTAGAATGGGAAGCAATGGGAGTGAAGATAGATGGTTTGCAACTACACCACCTCCGCTTCGCTGAAGACATCGCTCTAATAATACCAAACATTAGCCAAGTGGCACAAATGCTGGCCGACTTCGACCAAGAATTTGGAAAGATAGGTCTACAGCGGAATCTGAAGAAAACTATGTTAATGAAAAATGAACTAGTTCCAGAGGTCCCATTCACTCTCAATGGAACGACATCTCTGAATGCAGCAATTATACATACATAGGTCGAGAAGTAAAGATGATGAATGACCAAAAACCTGAGCTGTGTAGGGAGGAAGAGAGCGGCATGGAATGCCTTCAAAGGCATGGAAGAAATAGCTAAAAGGTTCTTTAACCTCCGGCTCCGGGCACATCTCTTTGACTCCACCGTTCGCCCTGCATTAACATATGCCTCAGAGACCTGGGCCCTACGAAATCAGGATGAGAATGCTATTCCGGGGTCTCCCAGAGAGGAATCGAAAAGAACTATGCTTGGAATATCACGCCCCACTCAAGTGAGAGAAGGAATCCTGAGTTCCGACCTCCACCGCTATTCCAGAATCAGGGACGCTGTCTTGTTTGCCAAGGCATCAAAAATCAGATGGGCTGGACATGTAATGCGATTTGGAGACGACCGCTGGACTAGAGCCATTACCGACTGGATCCCACGGGATGTCTAAAGATCACGTGGCCGCCCACCTACAAGATGGTTAGACTTCCTCATCAAGACACTGAATGAATGGTTTGAGGCTCTTCATATTCCTGAATCAACCAGATGCCATTGAGCTACATTGGCACGTGATAGAGTCCAATGGAAATGTTACTGGCGCCCGCTCGAGCAAATCAATGAATAATGGGATTCAAGTGATCAAGTGATAAAGTGATGAAAAGGATCATGCTGAGTGAAATTAACCAGAGGAAAAAGGACAGATATAGAATGACTGCATTTATTTGTAGGATATAAAAATATAGTATGATACTAATATCCAAGTCCAGGCAAAGCATGGATCAGGAGGTCTTGTCAGTGGGTAGAATCTACTGCAAGTGTGGGGAATCAGAGGTTAGGCAAGGCAGAGAAAGGAAAAGTGTATAATAATTGTTGAAAATGATAATGCTGGCCTAGAACTGAGCATTGAATGTATGCAAAGGGATATACATAATGACTTCTAAATGTATGTATTGCAAGCCACAATGTGTAAGAGAAGGAGAGAGAGAGAGAGAGAGAGAGAGAGAGAGAGAGGAGTCAGAGTTCATACTTTAGAGGCAGGCTGGGGGAGGAGGGGGGGGGAATCAGAGGACATTTGTGGTGGGAAATGGGCACCCATTGAGGGATGGGTGCTGGAGCACTGTATGATTGAAACCCAAACATGAACATCTTTGTAATTGCATATCATGGTGGTATAATAATTTTTTTAAAAGTTGTGCTATTCCATAGTGTAATGGTTAGTGCTCTGGACTCTCAACAAAATGAAGGCAATACTCTCCACAGTAGGCAGGGCACTTGTTTTGCATGTGGGCAGCCCATGTTCAATTCCAGTTCTCCTGAGGGCAGGGCAGGGTGGGGCGGGGCTGGGTGGGGCAGGGTTGGGGTGGCAGGGCAGGGCAGGGTAGAAGGGAAGAAAGGGAGGGAAGGGAAAGGAAGGGAAGGGAAGGGAAGAGGAGGGGAGAGGAGGAGGGAAGGGAAGAGGAGGGGAGAGGAGGGGGAGGGGAAGGAAGGGGGGGGAGGGAAGGGAGGGAAGGAGAGGTGAGGGAAGGGAAGGGGAGGGGAGGGGGGGGAGGGGAAGGGAAGGGAGGAGGGAGGGGAGGGGAGGAGGGAGGGAGGAGGGAAGGGAAGGGAAGGGAAGGGAAGGGGAAGGGGAGGGAAGGAAAAGGGAAGAACCTGCCCTAAATAACTTTTCTTTTTATTGGGAACAAGATACAGTGTTGACTAGAAACTGCTCTGCCTAATTTTCTATACTGATTTTTTTTAGCTGCTCACTCTAGGGGTAACCCAACTGGAGGCTCTAGTTTTAACCTATGCAGCATAAATATCTAAAAGGAGAGGTTGCAAAGAAAGAACTCTTGTATAACAGGATAGGTTAGCCCTTGATATAGGTATCTAAATGTTATTTTCTGGGAAGTACACATAAACAGAACTCTGCCCACATAGTAGGTAAGGAATATCTTGGAATCTACACTTGTAGGTGAAGAAACTAAGGGAAAAGATTCAGCAATACTTGAGGTAGAAACACTGAATCAATATATATAAAACAAAGTCTTTGGCAAACACCAGAGGAATTTAAGTTGATCCTTCGAAATTCTCCCAAGTTGGATAGAGTTCCCTATCTTTCAGTCAACATAAGAAATCACCAAAGGGCAAAGGTGTTAGGTCCCAGAAACTTCTTCCATTTTCCCTTTTTGGGCTTGGCTATAGTCAGCTGTCCTTTATATTTGCTCTATGCAGTAAAGCTCACAGGACTAGTTCTCTCCTGTCGTTTTTTTTCTCGTCATGGCTTTGCTTCAGTAAACGAGGTAATACGTTGACTGACACTGTGAGCTGATCAGGCTGCATTTCTTGCTCACAGTCAGTCATAATTCCCCATCCATCTCAGTTTCTCTCATTCCTGCTCTCTCTGCCTAGACAAGCTGCATTTGGGATCCTTGAATACGTATTCCAAATTGGAGGTAAGAGGTTCCACTTTAAAGTTAGGTCTATCATATTGCTTCAACCAACTTTACAGGAAACTACCACGTTGGAGTTAGAGTTTTAATTTGCTTTGGTCTTTCTGCTTTATTAGCTTATAATAACAAAGCATAGGTTTCTGTGTGTTTCATTAGTCAGATTATCTCATTACCAAAGGATAAAATGTGTTTGGGAACCATTACTACTAAAATCATTTTACTATATAGAAACATTATGGCAGGTACCTTTATCACAGGTTTAGGGAGATCCTCACTAAGATTAAAATTGTAGACACCTTTTATTAATGAATACTTTAATATAGATACCTTATTATTAAGATTCTAAACACCTTAATCACAATACAACAATGCTCATGGTTATGAATTATTCACTCAATTCACTCATTTTCTTCAATGACAGATAATTTGTGGTTCAATTTAAGCATTTGTTTTGAATTATTGTGTATTTCCCAAGAAAAACATTGTCTATTTGATATTAGTAAACAGAAGGATAGAGCTTGCCTTTGGTCACAGAGATGATAAGATGAAAGCTAAGGTCAAATTTTGTTCATTTAACTCCTAAATCTTATTTCTGTGTCCTACACAACACGACTTTCAAAAACAGTAGTTCGTTATTCTGCACTTGTTAAGTAGAAAGTTATATATAACTTTATGCTTTCTATATAGATATATACCTACTTTCCATATAGATATATAAATTTCTGGTTATACATATAAAGTTCTATATATAACTTTCTTTTTATATGTATATATGTATAAGAACATTATATATGCATATATAAAAAGTTATATATAATTTTGTATTCTAAATATATAAATATATATAATTCTATTATATATTTATATTTAAATTTATTTATATGTATATATACACATTGTATATATATACACACACATAACTTAATCTTTATAACAATCTCATTATATTCTTCAATGGCTACTTTACTTATATGGAATATGAAGCTTTGAAAACTGACCAAAATTACTAAGTTGATATACCCATTGCAGAATTCAATCCTCACTTTGACTCTTGCCCAAATGTATGTGCATTCCACTCTCTTAATGATTTGTTTGGTGAAAACATAGTTCAAAACAGTAGTATAGGAATGTTTGTATATCTCTACAGTCTACAAGCTATGTGGCAGATACTATGTATATAAATTTGTGTATAAAATTGATTTGCTCAAGTGGGAACCAGTAACATCTCCATATGTCCTGCCATATGCTAGTATACCCCAAGGGCATCTGGTTGCTCCAGGAACATGAAGAGCCTCACACCATTCCTTCAGGTCACGGGAATGAGGTCTATAATTGTTACTGGTTTTTGACATATCAAATAAGACACAGGTAGTTTGCCAGGCTCTGCTATGCAGGTTGTATACTCTCAGTAGTAGGCTCTCATCTCATGCATTTACTGATGAACTGTGCGGCCACAAAGTGGCCATGCACAATGGGGAGAGATTTGCTTTTTTTCTTGGGTGGAGCTCTGACGAGCTGTAGAGTCCAGATGTTGAAAATGGTCATCCTCATTGTATGGGTGTTCCTCTGGCTTCTTGGGAGGCTCTATTGGGATGGCAAGCCAGGGTTAGATCCCGCCTTCCCTCCCAGGCGCCCCATGATCAGCTGAGCACAGGGAGAGCCAGTAACAGCTCTACCCAGTGTATCTGAGTCTCTGGATCAGGCATACCTGGGCTTGAAATAGGCTTCGCTGTAGGGTGGGACTCTGATGAGCAGGGCTTGAGATGGCTTTTCTCTTGGGTGGAGCCCTGATAAGCTGTGGAGTCCGGATGTTGAAAATGGTGGCCCTCATGGTGTGGGGGGGTTCCTCTGGCTTCTCGCGAGACTTTTTTTCTAGATTTATTTGTCTATAAATTTGTGTATATAGATTAATATAAGAAGCTATGGACACTACCCTTTCATTAATAAGCCAGATTGTAGTAGTCTGCACCTTCTTGTTGGAAATGTTAAGAAGGACAAGCCTGTGTCTCTAAATTGACTTGATCACTTAAGTTAAGATTGCATTTGTGGGAAAGAGCTACTGGGCAACTCTAATACCCATGATAATTTTGTGAAGACGAAAGATAGCAGAATCAATCAAAGTCAATGTTTGTAATACATGTCAAACCTATCACCACCATTACTAGAGTCCTTGGGATCCAAATACAACTTCTCAGAAGAATTGCACTACATATGCACCAGCACTTGAGCAGACACCCAGAAGAATTCATATTCATACATGTCCCCAGTCACCAAAATTAGGCTCAACGGTGACTTCCAACAGCAAATCCAGGGGCCAGTGAGCCAAAATGAATGGAAAATTAGTGACAGTCGATCTAAAAGCTGAGATGTTAGCAAAGCTGTATTTTGATATACTGTGTGAAAGACACCAGATACAAAGACCATGCAATGCATGAGACCACTTATATGAAATATCTAGAGTAAAAAATCTAAAAAAACAAAAAATACATTAAAGATTGATCAGCACTTGGCCAACAGGCACAAAACTTATGTTTAAAGGGTCACGATATTTTAACATTAGGTTGTGGTGATAGTTGCAGGATTTTAAAATAATCTGAAAGATCATAGTGCATATTCAAAGTGGGTAAATTTGTGAATATTATTACAGGATAAAGCTATTTATATAAAAAAAGAATTTGTCACGTATTAATAGTTAAGAAAAGTCTTTCATAAAAATGAGTAATAAAAACATTAGGATTAAAATATGCATAGCATATAATATTAAAATGTATAAATTAAATAACTTAACCTGACATTTTATCAAAACATTAATTAAAATTAAAATCTAAATCCTAAGTTCAAGGCACCTCATCTAATTTAAATTTCTCCATATCAAATCTTCAGTTAGGGAAACTTAAGAAGAGAATTTTAAGTCACAAAAGGAAATCAATACCACAGTTGACCAAGGCCAAGTTCAATAATACTGCCCATATCTGAGTGCAGTGAGGGAAAACAGCATTCATTAGTCATGTAATAACTACAGTGCTCCTGTTTATAACAGAAATTCCACTAAGGAATACAACCATTTCCCACCTATTATTTCCTATTGATCTTAACCTCCGCTAAGAGGCAAAGTGGGGAGGGAAGTTATAACTAAAAGAGAACAGAGAAAGCATTAGAGAAGGGAGCAATGGACAGCTCTGGGACTGGTGGTGTCATGCAGAGCTTTAAACTTGCAGTTTATTATTCTATATATTCATCTATCTAACACTAGGGTGATCCTGTGAGAGTTGAAATTACATTTGCTCAACCTAGTTTTGTGTTGAAAAGACTTTGAAAGGAAGATTATTAAACTAAGAAATTTGTCATCATCAACATCATGGTCATCATATTATCATTATTAACTATTATTATTATTATTGTTGCTTTCATAATGATGACTAGCATAAATAAAAATTTCACAACCCACCTTACAGTCTCTTATGATGAATGCTTGTCATAATTAACATTTACTGCCATCATCTGGAATACTCCCTTTGTATCATGGTTTTCAGATTACCTGGATAGAAAAAAAATAAGCAGAACCAGACTTTTGATAAAACCTACAAAAATACTTGTCACTTGTAGTAATAATTAAGTCCTGAGCTATGTTCATTTAATTGCTTTCATATAATAACTCAAAAAATTCTCAGACACTCTTTGGGGAGGCTTTTATTATTAATTTTTTTAATTGAATCACCATGAGATATACAGTTCAAAATTGCTTGTGACTAGATTTCAGTCATATAATTTTCCAACACCAGGGTACATCCTTCCCACACCCCTACAACCCCTTCCTCACAGTTTCCCTTCTCTCTCTTTCTCTCTCTTTTTTTCTCTCTCTCCTCCTTTTGGCATTATAGTATGCACTACAGATACTGAAAGATTATCATGTTTATCCTTTTATCTTCTTTCAGCAATCCAGACTGATCACTTCCAACTATTCTTTGCCTAGTAGTCCCTTCTATATACTAACTGTGTTCCCCACCCCTTACCACTCATGGCCAGTTTCCAACCATGGACCAGTCCTCCTGGTCCTTGTTTCTAACTCCCTTGAGTATTAGTCTCATATTGTGTTTTTAATATCTCACAAATGAGTGCAATCATCCTCTGTCTATCCATCTCTCTCTAACTCATTTCACTCAGCATGATACTCTCCATGTCCATCCATGGGGAGGTTTTTAAACTACTGATTTCATTTGACAAATGAGAAATTGAGCCTGAGAAATTCAGAAAGCTTACACGTTCATACAGTTGTGGGGAGTGGAGGGAGAATTTGAGGCAATTAAGCTTGTTTTTAAATGCTTCCTAATAGCCATCATGCACACTGACTTCATAGGATATGAATTCTTTTCTAAAGTAAAGCCTCCTGACCTAGACTTCTTTTTGCATGTAGACCCCGTGAAATCAAGTACAGTAGTAACAGGCATTCTAGTAACAAACATTTCCTAAGTTAGGCAGTGTGTGTCCTATCAATGGAATACCATTCACTTGGGTTTTTCTGCACTCATGATATTTATAAAGATTTGAGATACAAAATCACTTGAATATTATATGTAAGTACTGCTCAATTTCAAGGTGATACATTCATTTAATAATTATATTTACTGAATATTCAATATATTTCTGAGTTAGTACTTTGCACTGACTATAAGGAATGATAATAACAAGTTTTCTCATCTTTTATTGTTTTACTCTGGTGTGGATTCTCAAACTTAGCCACTATTAACATTTTGAGGCGGTGAAGTATTTGCAGTGAAGTTGTCAAACTCACTGTAGAATGTTTTGCCTTGTTTTAATTATGACAGATGAAAAAGTCTCTATATATTGGTAAATATTCCATGGGGAGTCTACCCGAGGTGTCCCTAGGACCACTTCATCAGGCATGAATCAATTTTAGAACTGTTATAAAATCAGAAATAATAAAATCATAAACTATCACAGATTGAAAAGGTGTTCTACAGAATATTCAAAGGGTAATGTTTTATAAATGACAGTAACTACTTCAGGTTGCTATTCATAACTGCCTCTGTGAGAGGCAGCTAAACTGAGATTTGGATGTCAAGCATAAAGATTATGTAAAATAGCATTACAAGAGTAGGGTGACTCTAGAGAAAAGATACCAAGAAGTTGAAAATTCTTATTTCAGAAAAAGGAATGTCAAATTGTACTGGACAGATAAAAGAGTAAGCAGTTTAAGGTAAACTCATGAATGAAAACAGAATATAAGCTTAGGTGGATATCAAGGAAAGAGCAACGTGATCTGGTTTATTATCTACTGGGCAGATTTAAAGGAGATAAAACTAAAATCAAGAAAAATAGATATTCCTTGTTGTAGTAGACTGTTGCCAGAGCCTCTGCATCTTGCCTAGAGTCACCTCCTGCAGGCCACTTTAGAGATAAGGGGCAAGAAAACAGTATAAATCTGTGACTCTATGTGGCAGTATACCTTACCATGCATTCTATGTTAGCTGGTATAAAATTTTTCTCTCATACTACCACAATCATTGTGGGACTAGATAGATCTTTTCAGTATATTTACCTGACCATGTTGGATCTCTAAGCAATTAGACCAGAGAGAAATGCTGTTTGCCTCCAAACAGGCAAGTGTGGCTCTCTAATAAGTCTAAAGGCTAATATACAAAACAATATAAAGACAAGAATCTTGTGAAGGCTTGGAGAAATATATACCTGACTGTAGAATATTTATTGGTAGAGATGTATGCTCTTCCCCCTCTCTATATAGAGCCTACAGGGACACTTTCAAGGGAGATCTTGCCGGGGAATATTATCATTTCAATAAAACTAGGTGAGGTCCTGGGAGAAGTAACCTGAGGGGGATTGACCTTTCCATTTATGTGGGCCTGTCTGGGCTGAAAAGTTATAAAAGCTGTAGCCTGCTTTTTTCTGGACCTTTTCACCTTTTTTTTTGCCTTTTCCTCCTCTTTGCCCTCTATCCCCTCTCTCTTTTTCTTCGCTGTTGGGCCTTAGCATGTGATATTGGCCATCTTGGCCTAGGATTCTCAACCTACACGTGGTCGGGGCCCAGCTAGGAGCCTAAACTCTGGGGTTTTCTTATTGCAGAATTGTATACCAGAACAAGTGTGAGCAAAGCCTTTTGGAACTCTGTTGGATTCTCACATCTTTCCTTCTCTGTCTCCTAGCCACCGATCCCCTGGGGAAGAAGGGGATCCATATACCCTGCACCTGGTTTTGTTGGGGGTCCAGCGCTCTCCAACAATTCCTATTTTATTAAGAATAAATAAATTTGTGCTATTAATATTCCAATAGGAAAATAATCATAGTCATAATAATCATAAATAATTAGTGTTATTAGTATTCCAATAGGAAAATAATCATAGTCTGGATGCAGATGTGTATGTGAGGATAAGAGTAAGGATGATAAGAAATGAAACTTTTGAATGAATAAATGAATGCTTGAATAATTACATAGTTGATAAAATTTGCTGATGGATTACCAGAAAGGAAAAGAGAAAAATACCAATAATCATAGTGATCTGCCACTTTTCTTTTTGATAGAGCATCATTTTTGTCTTTGGTGGTTATTGAAGAGGTTGAGAATAGAGTGGAGGGAAGAGAATTTGCTTAGAGCTTCCATTTTTTAGATATTTTAAGTTTAAAATGTCTCCTAGACATTCATGAGAGGAGATCATATACATAAGTCCAGAGGAATGTCAGGATTAGTGAGGGGATATAAACTTAATCATTAACAGGTTGTAGTCATAGGCTGTGTTAATGCATCTATAAGACCCAATTAAACATGAAAATAAGGGACCAGAAAGATAATTTAATGGGTTCATCACACTCTTTGCATGCAGGAAGCCAGAGTTTGATCTCTGACACCACAAAATCCTTTGAGCATTGAGCCAATAATAGCCTCTGAGAAATGCCAGATATATAACACCCCCAAAGAGAGAGAAAATAAGTAGGGCCCCAGCAGAAAAAAGCGGGATTGCTTAACATTTAGATTGAAACCCAGGGGCAGAGAGAAAGCACAACCAACTAAGCCCTTTGCATTCAGGAGACTTGGGTTTGATCTCTGGCACCCCTTGTACCTCTGAGCACCACTGGAGGAATCCCCCAAGCACAGAGCTGGGAGAAGTGCAGGACACAAACAGATGTGGGAAGGAAAGAGCTGGCTATGAATAGTGAGAAAGAACAGGCAAAGGGACAAAACAAAAATGTCATAGAATGATAAGGAAAGCACTAAACCAAATGTTCATAGAAGGTACAAAGCTCCGGAAGGTAAGGAAGAATGCAGACAGATCTTTCACACCTCAACACTGAAAACAATTCTGCCTCAGGAGAGTCATCAAATCCTTCATTTGAGAATAGAAATGAGACTAAGTCCTAGAGGGAGCTTGTTATACAGTGATTGTGTCAATCAGTTCAATAGTATGGTTCTTTAACCTTAATATAAATCAGAGGAGCACTTAATGTGTAGCAGCATTATGCTAAGTGCTTTTTAATCAACAGTCACTCTTAGTCCTCTCAACTAGCCTGTAGGAAAGTTCTCAAATGTTGGATAAACACCGATACAGTGTTTGCCATGAAACCAAACCAGCTTTAAGCACTTTACATAAATTAACTCATATTATAATCACAACAGTACTTTGTGATAAGAACTGTCAGCTTGTTATCCTTATTTTAAAGTTACTTAACTGAAGCACTGAAATTTTGAGTGGCTTGGTCATGGTCACAAACACTAGAAGGCGCCACAGCCAGGATTTGGACCCAGAAATCTAATTACTGCTAGATTTTGTGCATTTGCCACTAAACAATGTTACTTCTGTTTAGAACTTTGAAATAGTTCCAATTCTATTAGGACACACTAAATCAGTTTTACCAAAAAGGAAATTAAACTTCAAAAGGACTATGTTATTTCACCAATATCATTTAGAGATTAGGTGGCAAATTGATGATTTGAATTCAGTTTTCTCAAATACTATTGTGTTCCCCCTTAAATATTAAGCAAGTGCTATAATCTGCAAGCCATAGTGAGAAGACAAAATACAAGAGAAAAGTCAATTGATGATCATCTTTTTCTGAATTAATGAGAGATTAAAGGACAGGTTAAATCTGTCTTTTAATCATGAAGGACAGATTAAAGCTTTGTATAAAAATAATGGAATATTATGCAGCTGTCAGGAAAAACAAATTTATGAAATTTGCCTATAAATGGATAAACATGGAGAGGATCATGCTGAGTGAAATTAGCCAGAGAGAAAAGGAAATATATAGAATGACTACATTTATTTGCAGGATATAAAAATAAAATAGTATGCTACCAATATCCAAGATTAGGCAAAACATGCATCAGGACATCTTGTCTGTGGGTGGAATCTACCACAAGAGTGTGGAACTCAGGGTTAGGTAAGACAGAGAAGGAAACAATGTGCTAACAATTGTTGGAAATGATAATACTAGCCTAGTATTGAGCATTAAATAGAGGCAAAGGGATATACATAATAACCTCTAAATGTATGTGTTGCAAGCCATAATGTGTAAGAGAAGGAAGAGAGAGAAAAAAGAGAGAGGAAGAGAGAGAGAGAGGCTGAAGGAGGGGGAGGAAATCAGGGGACATGGTGATAGGAAATGGGCACTGGTAAAGGGAAGGGTGCTGGAACACTGTTGACTGAAACCCAAACATGAACATCTTTGTAATTGTGTATCGACAGTGGTATAATAAAAAATTTTAAGAACAAAATAAACAGCAAAAATAATGGATTTCTTTTAAAGCAAAACAATTCCTCCTTACTCAGTGGATAAATTCCAGCAGAGTACTAACTAGCTTTTTGGTGACCAGGCACACATATCACACTCCCCTATAAAAATTGTTGCTCCTAGAAAACCCTAACCTCCCTACCAAACAACTCCTAGAAACAATAGATAACTACAGTAGACTGGCAGGGTACAAAATCAATACCCAAAAGTCAATGGCTTCACTATATACAAATAATGAAAGAGAAGATAGGGATATTAAGAAAATGATCCCATTCACAACTGTGCCACAGAAAATCAAATATCTAGGAATTAGTTTAACTAAGCATGTAAGTAACCTGTACAACAAAACTATAAAATACTGCTTCAAGAAATAAGGACACAAGAAAATAGAAACACACATTCCTTGTTTGTGGAATAGGAGAATTAACATTGTTAAAATGGTAATACTCCCTAGAGCTTTATGCCAATTCAATGCAGTCCCTATAAGGATACCCATGATATTCTTCAAAGAAATTGACCAAACATTCCTGAAATTTGCATGGAATAACAAAACCCCAGGTATAAGCTAAATCAATCCTTGGGAAAGAGAAGATGGTAGGCATCACCTTTCCCAACTTCAAACTGTACTACAAAGTAGTAGTAATTAAAACAGCATGGTATTAGAGTAAAAACAGTCCCGTGGACCTATAAAATAGAGTTGAGCATCCTGATTTCCATGCTTAAATACATGATCATTTATTCTTTGATAAAGGGGCAAAAAGTATGAAATGGAACAAGGAATGCCTCTTTAACAAATGGTGCTGGGAAAATGGGTAGTTACAGGTAAAAAATTAATTTGGACCTCTGTCTAACACCATGCACAAAAGTCAGATCAAAATGGATTAAAGATCTCAATGTCAGACATGAGTCCATAATGTACATTGAAGAAAATATAAGAAAATCCCACTACGACTTGAAGCTAAAGGCATCTTCAAAGATGAAACACCACTAACAAAGCAATTGGAAGCAAAGATAAACATACAGAAATACAAGAAACTTAAAAGCTTCTGCACCTCAAAAAAAAAACACAGTGAACAAGACACAAAGACAGTCTACAGAATGGGAAAGAATATTCACCCAATACCCATCTGATCACTGTGTCACTGTCTTCCCGTTCATCATCAATTTGCTCGAGCGGGCACCAGTAACATCTCCATATGTCCTGTCTCATGCTAGTAGAGCCCAAGGGCATCTGCTTGTTCGAGGAACATAAAGAGCCTCAATCCATTCCGGAATGAGGTCTATAATTGTTACTGGTATCTGGCATATCAAATACAACACGGGTAGCTTGCCAGGCTCTGCCGCGCAGGTAGCATACTCTTGTAGGCATCTCAAAGTCCAGCATTTATTGATGAACCACGCAGCTGCAAGCGGCCACGCAAGCCGGGCTGTGATAGGCTGGTCTGCTGGGTGGAGTTCTGACTAGAGAGAAGTCGGATGTGGAAAATGGAGGCCCTCATGGAGTTGTGGGTCGTTGGCTTGTTGCAAGGCTCTGCTGTGGTGGCGGGCCAGGGCTAGAACCTGCCAACCCTCCTGGGCGCCTCATGAGTGGCTTGACACAGGGAGAGCCAGTAGCAGCTCTGCCCCATGTCTGTGAGTCTCAAAAAAGAGATTGTTTCTCATCTGATAAGGGGTTAATATCCAGAATATATCAGATATATCAGGTAGAACTTTACAAGAAGAAAACAGCCAACCTCATCAAAAAATAGGGAGAAAAAATGAACAGAAACTTCCAAATAGAAATTTCAATGGCTAAAAGGCATATGAAAAAAGGCTTATTATCACTAATCATCAGGGAGATGCAAATCAAAACAATAATGAGATATCATCTCACACCACAGAGACTGACACACATCCAAAAGAGCAAGAACAACAAGTGCTGGTGCGTATGCGGGAAAAGGGGACTCTCATCCACTGTTGGTGGGAATGCCGACTGTCCAACCCATTGGAAAACAATATGGGCATTTAAAACTAGAAACTGAACTTCCATTTGACCCAGCCACACCACTCCTGGGAATATACCCTGGGAAGCCAAAAACACACAGCAGAGAACAATCTGCACTTTATGTTCATAGCAGCACTATTCACGATTGTCAGAATCTGGAAACAACCAGAGTGACTGAGAACAGAAGCCTGGATAAAGAAACTATGATTCATCTTCACAATGGAATACTACACAGCTATTAGGAGAAAAAAGTTATGAAATTTGCCTATAAATGGATGGACATGGTAAGGATCATGCTGAGTGAAATTAGCCAGAGGTAATTTCCTCTGATAAAGAATTATATATAGCATGCTTCAGAAAGAAATCAAGCTATCATTATTTGCAGATGACATGATATTATACCTAGAGAACCCTAAACTCTCGACCCAAAAACTCTTAGAAACAATAGATAGGTATAGTAGAGTGGCAGGGTACAAAATCAATACCCAAAAGTCGGTGGCTTTCCTATACACAAATAACGAAAGAGAAGAAAGGGATATTAAGAAATCGATTCCATTCACAATTGTGCCACAGAAAATCAAATACCTAGGAATCAGCTTAACCAAGTGTGTAAAGGATCTATACAAAGAGAACTACAAGACACTGCTTCAAGAAATAAAAGAGGACACGAGGAAATGGAAACACATTCCCTGCTCATGGATGGGGAGAATTAACATTGTTAAGATGGTAATACTCCCTAGAGCTTTGTACAGATTCAATGCGGTTCCTATAAGGATTCCCATGACATTCTTTAAAGAAATTGACCAAACACTTCTGAAATTCATATGGAATAATAAGCCCCACGGATAGCTAAAGCAATCCTTGGGAAGAAGAAGATGGGAGGCATCACCTTTCCCAACCTCAAACTGTACTACAAAGCAGCAGTAATTAAAACAGCGTGGTACTGGAATAAAAACAGACCGGTGGACCTATGGAATAGAGTTGAGTATCCTGACACCCATCCTCAAAGACATGATCAGTTAATCTTTGATAAAGGTGCAAAGAGTCCAAACTGGAGTAAGGGAAAGCCTCTTCAACAAGTGGTGCTGGGAAAACTGGACAGCTACATGTAAAAAAAATGAATTTGGACCTGTGTCTAACACCTTGCACAAAAAATCAGTTCAAAATGGATTAAAGATCTCAATGTCAGACCTGAATCCATAAAGTATGTTGAAGAAAATATAGGAAAAACCCTCCACGACATCGATGCTAAAGACATCTTCAAAGGTGAAGCACCATTAACAAAGCAACTAGAAGAAAATATAAATATATGGGACTACATGAAACTGAAGAGCTTCTGCACCTCGAAAGAAACAGTGACCAAGATAGAAAGACAGTCGACGGAATGGGAAAGAATATTCACCCAATACCCATCTGATAAGGGGTTAATATCCAGGATATATCAGGCACTGGTACAGCTATATAAGAAAAAACAGCCAACCCCATTAGAAAATGGGGAGAGGAGATGAACAGAAACTTTGACAAGGGAAGAAATCCGAATGGCCAAAAGGCATATGAAAAAAATGCTCATCATCACTAATCATCAGAGAGATGCAAATCAAAACAACAATGAGATATCACCTCACACCACAGAGAATGGCCCATATCCAAAAGGGTAAAAGCAACAAGTGCTGGCGTGGATGTGGGGAAAAGGGGACTCTCATACACTGTTGGTGGGAATGTCGACTTGTACAACCTTTCTGGAAAACAATATGGACATTCCTCCAAAGACTAGAAATTGAGCTCCCCTTTGACCCAGCCATACCGCTCCTGGGAATATACCCTGGAAAGCCAAAAACGCACAGCGGAAACACAATCCGCACTTTTATTTTCATAGCAGCACTGTTCACAATAGCCAAAACCTGGAAACAACCAGTATGCCCGAGAACCGATGACTGGATAAAGAAACTGTGGTACATCTACACAATGGAATACTATGCAGCTGTCAGAAAAAATGAAGTTATGAAATTTTGCTATAAATGGATGGATATGGAAAGAATCATGTTGAGTGAAATTAGTCAGAAGGAAAGGGAGAGACATAGAATGACTGCATTTATTTGCATGGCATAAATATACTAGGTGATCTTACCAAAAGTGGAAATTACCACAAGCGTGTGGGAGTCAGAGGTTGGTTTAGATAGAGAAAGGAACATGAGTGAATAAATGTCTAAAGTTCTGATGCTAACATAGAACTGAGCATTAAAGACAGACAAAAATGCAAACGATGGCTTCTAAGTGTATGCGTGAGTGCAACCCACAATGTGTGGGAGAAGGAGGAGAGAGAGAGGGAGAGGAGATAAAGAACCTGCCATTTAGGCGGGATGTGGGGGGGGAGGGAATTGGGGACATGGGTGGTGGCTGAGGGGCACTGGTGGAGGGCGGGGTGCTGGAACACTGTGTGACCGAAACCCCCAAGCGTGAACAACGTTGTAATTGTATGTCTCACGGTGGTATAATAAAATGTTAAAAAAAAAGAATTATATATAGCATGATACCAATATCCAAGGCCAGGCAAAACATGGATCAGGAGGTCTTGTCAGTGGGTGAAATTACCGCAATGTGTGTGGGTGTCAGAAGATAGGTAAGACAGAGAAGGGAGCAGTGTGCTAATAATAGTTGGAAATGATAATACCAGCCTAGAACTGAGTATTGAATGTAGGCAAAGGCATATACACAATAACCTCTAAATGTAGGAAGAGAGAGAAAGATACAGATAGAGATAGAGAAAGAGAAAAAGAGAGAGAATGAGAGAGAGTGAGGGCAAGCTGCCTGTATTAGAGGCAGACTGGGGGGACAGTAATGCATCCCTCTATGGCATGCATTACTATTATTATTATTTATTTTTCTTTTCTTCTCCTCCTCCTTATCCTCCTCCTTCTCCTCCTCCTCCTTCTAATCCCTTACATTCTACTTCTCTCTTCCTTTTGAGCATTGTGGTTTGCAGTACAGACACTGAAGGTTTATCATATATATATATATATATATATATATATATATCCATTTACTACTTACTTTCAATACTTAGTTTTAGTCTAACATTACTATTTCCAACTAGTATTGTCAAATTGGTCCCTACTCTATATTACCTACAACCCCCTCCATGTATGCGGTTTATACCAACCCAGGCCCTCCTGGCCCCTGTTCACTCTGGCCTTGGATATTATTAGTCTCATACTATTTTTTATACCCCACAAATATTTGGTTAACTGTATTGTTTTAAAATAACCAGTCAAAAGCATGTTCATATAATCCTTTTTGCAGTTTTGTTTGCAGGGGATGATGTGATATTGTTCTGTAATAACTGTGTGTGTATACTTGTAATAAGTGTTCTTTGACTTTCTATATGTTGGTAAGTATCTTATGTAGATTGAAAAGTAGATGAAAGTACCAATGTTCCTAAAATCCTATATGAACATTTAGTTTTCTTCACTGTCTTCCTGTTCATCATTGATTTGCTCGAGCGGGCCCCAGTAACATCTCCATATGTCCTGTCTCAAGCTAGTAGAGCCCAAGGGCATCTGCTTGCTCCAGGAATATAAAGAGCCTCAATCCATTCCAGAATGAGATCTATAATTGTTACTGGTATTTGGCATATCAAATACAACACAGGTAGCTTGCCAGGCTCTGCCGTGCAGGTAGCATACTCTTGTAGGCATCTCAAAGTCCAGCATTTATTGATGAACCACACGGCCACAAGCGGCCGTGTGAGCCGAGCTGTGATAGGCTGGTCTGCTGGGTGGAGTTCTGACTAGAGAGAAGTCCGGATGTGGAAAATGGAGAGCCTCATGGAGTGGGGGTCGTCTGGCTTGTCGCAAGGCTCTGCTGGGGTGGTGGGCCAGGGCTAGAACCCACCATCCCTCCCTGGGCGCCTCGTGAGTGGCTGGTCACAGAGACAGCCAGTAGCAGCTCTGCCCCATGTTGTGAGTCTCTGGACCAGCATACCTGAGCGGGATTTAAAAAAAGACTGCTGCAGGGTGGAACTTGATGAGCCGGGCTGTGATAGGCTGGTCTGCTGGGTTGATTTCTGACGAGAAAAGTCTGGATGTGGAAAATGGAGGCCCTCATGGAGTGGGGGGGTCGTCTGGCTTTTTGCGAGGCTCTGCTGGGGTGGTGGGCCAGGGCTAGAACCCACCATCCCTCCTGGGCGCCTCGTGAGCGGCTGGTCACAGGGAGAGCCAGTAGCAGCTCTGCCCCATGTCTGCGAGTCTCTTAGTTTTCTTAGTACCCATCAACTTTTCCCATTCTTGGTTCGCGAAATTCAAACTTGGCATCATGCCTGTTTCCACGTGGGGGAGCACAATGGCTTTACCTAGTCAATCACTGAAAGGACTCCCCTTTAGAATAGTTATATCATCTATAATAGTCCCCTTTAAGACTACCATAGTACCCTTAGGAATTGTTCCCTTTAGAAAGAGTCATTCTAAAGTTAGGGTTGAGAAGGAACCAGTATGACAATAATAGTTAGAAATGATTGCTCTGGAGAAGAATGAAATGTTGAAAGTAGTAGCATGATATACATGATAACATTTAGTATTTGTATCACAAACCATAATGACTAACAGGAGAGCGAGAGTGAGGAAAGATGCTGCCATAGAGGTGGGGGGGGGATGCAGAAAGGAAACTGGGAACTTTGTTGGTAGAAACATACACTGATAAAAGGACAGGTGTCAGAACATATGAATGAGACCCAATACTGAACAACTTTGTGACTATATCTCACTGTGATTCAATTTAAAAAAAGTCAGTCAAGAAAAAAAATAGCAATAGTCATTTCCCAATCAGAGCATGTCTCCGTACTAGTGCAGAAGTTCTTAGGTTTCGCTAAGGCCATCATATGATGGACCCACAATATCTTACACATAAAACCAGGGCTAGTCTGAAGAGAGATGATGATAATCTCAAGACATGTTATTAATTTCTGAACCCCTTATATCAATATCTGAGCAATTTTTAAATATGGCCTCCTCAATTATATAATTAATAATATTCTATTGTTGATATAGCTCATTTGGACCAAGCTTTGTTTCTCTGCAATAGAAATAAATTTAACAGCTACAAGCACACATCATAGAAATGAAAGCCTTATTTTTTTTTGGTCCCAACACCACCCCTATTGTCCCCTTCCTTTCCAGTATAAAAAAATGGACAGAGGGAGCCAGCATACTCATACTTATGCCTGCCAAGAGCACATGGCCCATTAGAATCAGTCATCCCATCTGTCTATTGGTGGAAAGGTCTGTCTTTCTGTATGTTTCAAATGCCTTGTGCCACAGTCTCCAAATGCCGAAAGTTGTTCTAATTTTTCAAGCTCAACAAGCAAATAGAAGCTATAAAATTTTGATGAACATCAATCAGGAAAAGAAATCTTACAAGCAGATTGCACAATTTCCCTCATGAGATACTCACACTTGGAAAAGAGATTTGCGGTTCAAAGTACCAAAAAGTTATTTCCCCACCTGTCCTCATCAAGCTTAATGAATATCTTACACAGAAAAGCCCTTCTTTTGTTAGAGTACTCTAAATCCTTGTAGGCATCAGACTTCCCAGCACATCAAAATTTACCCCAGCCCCAGGCAGAGTGAAATAATATCTCCAGGCGTTACTGCCACAGGCCAAATGGTAGGGCCTCTCCCAAATGAAAAGACAAACTTTGAATAAAAGAAAGACATAAGTAGACCACCTTTGAAAGTTAAAACCAAAGGAAATAATAATGTAGTCAGATACATTCAAGAGGAATGCTAAACAAATAAAAACACTGCTTTCCTAGACTTGCATTTTGAAGAGAACACATAACTATTCTAAAATACGGTGTACAATCTCTTTAGCCTCCCAAAGTTACAGCAGTTTATCTGCACCTCTTTGGTGGAATTATCAATTACTATTTTACTCATGTTACACATGTGTATGTCTTATCTTTTGTACAAGAATGCAGACTCCTTGAGGGAAGGAATGGCTATCTTTGTATCTCAGACATGACACAACACAGCAGTTTATAGATATTGGCCTTCCATAAGCATTATATAAAGGAAAAAAAGTTGATGTGCTTTTTTGCTAAAAAAAAAAGCAGGTAGGAACACATTGTTTTTTTCAGTTTGCTTTGTTTGTTAAAGGACAGTGAATTTGGATAGTGTTGTAAAGGTAGATCAAGTCTTGCAGCCTGAACTTCAGTGAAGAAAAATTTAACCCAAAGAAGCTCAATCATTGGCTGAAGTAAGAGTAAAGGGGCTATAGAGGAAGTTGGTTTTGTAAGGCTACAAAAAATTGTAATATTTTTTAGATTTGGGTATTTTATGCAATTAATTACATCATAGAATTATTATCATTATTTTCTTAATTAAGATATGAGAAAAAAGTAAAGAGAATAGAGACTTTTCAAATCAAAAGTGGTTATTCCTCTAATATCTTAGAAACTTATTAAAATAAATTAAAGTATTGATTCATCTGTTTTGCTCTTATTTTACCGGCAGAAAAATAAATTCTGGAGAAAAAAAGATTGGAGGGTTGTTGGGTGTATTTGTCTATATTTTCAAAGAATAAGAAAATCATGGATGAGTCCTGAAAAAATCTTTTAAACTGAGATTAAAAGCTACTATGTTGGGACCGGAGCGATAGTCCAGTGGGTAGGGCATTTGCTTTGCATGCAGCTGCTGACCCGGGTTCGATCCCCAACATCCCATATGGTCCCCCTAAGCACTGGCAGGAGTAATTCCTGAGTGCAGAGCCAGGAGTAACCCCTGAGCATTGCCGGGTGTGACCCAAAAAGAAAAAAATTAAAAGTTACCATGCTGTCAAAGTAGCATTCCATGTCTCTTAAATCCTTTTTAGTTTATTTTTAACCCAAGAAAATCCGAATTAAGAACAAAATTAATGAGAATTGATTAACAAGTTGAAATATTTTTGGCTTCATTCAAACTTAACTCTCAAATACATAAATCCTTTAATGCTTCAAAATCTTTAAAGTCTAAAGCTTTTTAGAAGGAGAAAGTTGGGGCCATGCCTGGCAGAGCTCAAGACTCATTCCTGCCTCTTTTCTCAGGGATCGGCCCTCAGAGGACCATACATGCTGATATGGATAAAGACCTGGGAAGCTGCATACAGACAAGTCCCATCCACACTATACATTTCTGGCCTGAAGACTAGAGAATTTAAAGAAAAGCATGGTAATATTTACCGTTTACCTGTTCACATTCAGAAATAGTTATTAAACCTAGGTATAATTTTTTTAAGGCATTAAACGTGGTGGTAGAAGACAAACAAGGAAGCTGGAATGTGAGTCAACTAACAATTGCCAGTATAAGGAATTTCTATCAATTTTACTTCAGTAAGGTCTACAACATATACTAAGAGCTTTATTAATATGCAGTCATGGGGGCCGGAGAGATAGCCCAGCGGGTAGGGCGTTTGCCTTGCACACGGCTGGCCTGTGTCGGCCTGGGTTCGATCCCGGCATCCCATATGGTCCCCGAGCACTGCCAGGAGTAATTCCTGAGTGCAGAGCCAGGAGGAACCCCTGAGCATCGCTGGGTGTGACCCAAAAAGCAACAAAAAAATATGCAGTCATGTATCACCAAAGCCCAGGAGACACGTTCTGGAAAATATGTTGTTAGGTGGTTTCACCATGTATAAATGTCCTAGAGAAGAATCACATAGACCTGGGAGAAACAACCTAATTCACACCCATGTATAGCAATAACCACTATCAGTGTATTCTATTATTCACCAAATAGCAAATGCAGCATTTGACTAGACGCACCTGCCTCACCCCCACTAGGAAGAATGACTATTTTGTTGTCCACACTAGATAAATATCACAGAATCACATATCCTTCACTATTATATTAAGAAAAATGATTTTCCCAAGTAAAATCATGAACTCTAAATGACGAGCAAATGATCTGTGCTTAAAAATAGCTACTTTATTAGAATTTATCTAATAAGACAAAAACCAATGACTTTCTCCCCATGTGTTTACATGAGTGCTAAACAGTACACCATCCGGCATACAAAGAGTATCCATTATCTTTTATACAGAAGCATGATTTTATTCAGATATTTGAATGGCCTCTTAAAGTCTTGGCCAATTTGATGGTTCTTCTCACCCTTCACCTTTGGGGAGTTTCCTAACTCCAGACAAGGCTAACAAGGCTTTACAAGGCAAGGCAAGGCAGGATTCTATTTTTTGGAGTCATTTCTCCATGACAGCATTGTGGGTGAGGCCAATACTTTGCTCTGTAGCGAGTCTCTGGTGCTTTTAACTACAGAGGTATGCATTTCTACTGACAGGACCACCTACAGATACAGAGTCTCTGCTACTTTCATCCAATCTTGGTGTTAGAGGAACAGTTCAGCCTTTGTGTCAGTCTGGAGTACTCTTTCAGACTCATTTCAACCCATTGGGTTGGATTTGGCAAACAGTCACTTTAGGGGATATTTCTGCCTCCTAAAGTTCGGTTTGGCTATTTTAGCTATTTTAGCAAAATGAGATATAATAATGATAGGAGGGGGTGGGTCAGTGGAATGTGCAGTCAGCAGGAGAGACGAAACTCTTTCCCTCTTTCCCTCTGTCCATGTTGTTGCTTTCTACATTTTGCCTGGGTAAAGAGCTCTTTCAAATCTCTTAAGCATGTTAGGCAATAAAACAAAAACCAGAATGAGAACTGCATGCTTCCTTTTCCCTTTTTAGGCTTGCCACATCCTCCTCCCAAAGCCAAATCCCTACCTACTAAAATAAAACGGAAGTTAAAGAGGATGGTATTGGGAGGCGTAAAAGTATTTTTAAGTCCCAAAATATTATTTCATTTTTCAAAAAATTTCCAGGCAAATAGGAAAGACACCTATGAGATTACGTGGAAGAAAATTAAGATCAAGTTGAAGTAGGTATAAGAAATGAGCATAAATTAGAATAAAGTGCTGTGCTTTTGCTCATCTCTTTGCCTCCAAGATATTCTATAGATCTGAACTTTGAGATTATTTCAGGTAGAGAAACTTGTGACAAGGGCACACTCTTTTCTATCACATATTCTTCAACTTGCTTTTATGGCACCCCCCTAAAAATCTCTAGAGCAAAAGCTTTGTTTTCTTCAGGAGACCTCACTATTAGAACTTGAACTCTCCCATGTATGAAATATACCCAACTAGTCATCCTGGCCTTGCCCTTAAATATTTTTCTAAGTTATGAGATAAAGTTCTTTACAAACACCTTAATAAATTCATTTTCCAAGACAATAACATGTATTTCCCTTAGAGCTTTTAAATTCTTCCATAACTTTCATTAAAGTCTGTATCTTTTGTACTTGGGTAAACCAAATTTTATCAATGAAACCAGTGATTTACAAACTTACTTGGAACCCTGCTCCCTTCTCAGAAAAATATCATTCAGTGTTCCTTAAAATCTTCCATTTTTAAATGAAGAGAAAGCTTCCTCTCCATTGTACTACCGATTTACCCGCTGTTGCTCCATGTGCCTGAACCCGGCCACTGCCCACCATGGGCAAAGAACTATCCTTCACTCTACAAGACAACATTTATCATTTTCCACTCATTCATTACAATGGAAATAATAACTTTTGCAAAGAATTATCTGCAAGGGCTAAAAATATCTTGACAGGACTGCAATTTATAGATTAATAAAAGTTCTCATTTTCTTGAAAATACTTAGACACCAGAAACACCTCATGCTCAATGCAGAGCACAAATGGTGGCACTGACCTGCCTCTATGTAGGAATTATGTGTGCTTGAATGTGTCTTAACATAAGAAAAATTCTGTAATGAATTGAAAGATTGAATTAGCTAAAGAAAAATAAAGAATTGTCTTTGAAAGTAGAAACAAGGGCCAGGAAGAGTGGTCCACAGTTGGTAACTTGGTCCAAGTGGTAGGATGAGGAGGGCAACTAGGGAAGCTGGGATAGAAAAGGGACCTCCATGACAAAGCCAGTTGAAAGTGATCACCTGGACAAGAACTACACACTGAAAGTAGGTAAAAGGAGAAACAGGATAATTTCACTAATTATTGAAACCACAATTCCCAAAGGGGTTGGAGGAGAGAGAAAGAGAGAGACAGAAAGAGAGAGAACCAAAGAGAGAGAGATAAAAAAGAAGAAGAAAGAAAAAGAAGAAGAAGAAGGAGAAGGAGGAGGAGGAGGAGGAAGAGGAGAAGGGAAAGGAGAAGGAGAGGAGAAGGAGAAGAAGAAGAAGAAGAAGAAGGAGGAAGAGGAGGAGGAGGAGAAGGAGGAGTAGGAGGAGGAGAAGGAGGAGAAGAAGAAGAAGAAGAAGAAGAAGAAGAAGAAGAAGAAGGAAGAAGAAGATGAAGGAAGAAGAAGAAGGAGGAGGAGGGAGGAGGGAGAAGGAGGAGGAGGAGGAGGAGGAGAAGGAGAAGGAGAAG
>JAJIBD010005947.1:0-39376 GCA_021461705.1 Cryptotis parvus
AAGGACTAATCCCTTCTACTGAGATTGTCTCTTATGTAAAAATGGAGAGAGACAAGCTAGTATAAAGTAATACATCTTAATTTCAGAAGCTTCATGCAATCTACATGGTACATGGGCCTTTATTATCTTACCTGGTTGATTTCTGATTATCTTGCTCTCTATATACTGAAGGGTAGCACTTACCTACTAGAATCAAAATAGTGTGACCCTTCTTATAATCTTCCTATAGTCTCAGTTGTAGCCAGCAAGGAGTAGTAGTCTCTAGTAAATTCTAACTGTCCCATGCTGGGTGCGGTAGGTATAAGGAGGAGCTGTGCCAAATCTAGAAAACACAGAAGTGTTTGTAGATGTATAAGTCAGAAGTTACTCAGAGTCCAGATGACTTCTGTTCTACTCTCCCCACCTAGCATTGTTTACTAGAAGTAATCTCATTAGAATGAACCTTGGCTGAAGTAATTTAAACATGAGTAGGAAGAAAGCACAGCTCCCAAACTAGCTAAACCTGTCATCCAACAATTGTTTTTGATTTGCACTCTCTGATAACAATAATCTCTCTCAATATCAATGGCCTACATGCTTCAATAAAGTGAGCGGCAGAGTGACAAAATAAGTTAAAAAAAACTGAATTCCAACATTCTACTGTCTACAGGAAACACATCTAGAACAATCAGAACAAACACAGACTAAAAAGTCAAAGGCTGGGAGACAATTATCCACAAACCACTTATCTACAAAGGACCAAGGTGGTACATACTAAATATCTGCCAACATAGAGCTTCAGGCTAAAAAATGTTAGAGAGGGGACAGGCCAGAGTACGTTTGCCCAACAATTTTAGGGATTAATGTACCAGGAGGAAGTACACTCTGGACATATATGACCAACGAGGGGCCCGCCCAATACTTAAAACAACTGCTAATAGACTTCAAAAGACATTGACAGCAACACAATAGTAGTTGGAGACTTCAACACAGCTTTATAAACTCTTGATAGATCAACAAGAAACTCACACCAAGGAAATACTGGCCCTGAAGGAAGAAATGGAATGAGGCTGGGTAGCTGGAATTGTTATATACAGGGTTTTTCATCCAAAAAAAAAAAAAAGCTGAATGCACATTTTACCGCACTTCAGAGGAGAGTATTTCAAGCCCAGGAATGCTTGAGCCTAAGACACAGGTACACCCGGCAGCAGAAACCAGCTTTCCCCGTTGAACTCCCACCATTCCATGGACCACCAGAGCAACTTTCGACCCAAGTACACCATACAGATGGAGCCTGGAGGAGCACAGAGAAACCCCATTGCTGGCAGCAATCTTCACAATCACAATCTACAGCTGGTCAGATCTCCACCCAACAGTTCAATCCAGTCTCCAGCCTGGCGTCAGAAACCCAGCCTAAAAGGACCCACCCTGCAGAGATCAAGCCCGTCAGTGGGGTATTTCAAGCACAGGAATGCTTGAGCCTCAAGATAGAGGTACACACCCAGCCCAGGCTTAGTACCCCTCTGACCCCTGCATTCCGCGCGACCAGCTGAGGCGACTCGACCCGAGGTCACCATCCTGTGGAGCCCCTCGGAGGAGCCCAAGAACCCACACTTGCTGCTATCTTTACAATCCACACTCTACAGCTGGTAAAATCTCCACCCGCAGATTATTGTTCCGTCCTGGCTTGTCAGAAACCCAGCCTAAGATCCCACCCCACAGATATCTTGCCTTCAGAGAGAGTATTTCAGCCCCAGAGATGCTTAAGCCCAAGACACAGGTACACCCAGGAGGCAGAAACCAGCTTTCACCGTTGCGTGCTGCTTTGGCTCTTGCGATACACCTCAAATTACCATAAATATTCTACCCACCCCTCTGAGACCCACAAAGTAATGAGAAAATAGCGCCGCATGGAGCTGTGCAAGCTAACCCAGGCTGTATTCGATGTGACCAGTCAGTAACAGAAATGTTTATTTTCCTGACCCCAGAAGAGCCCTTAATGCGGCAGAAGTAAGAAGAGGCAAACAAACAGTGCCTGATAAGGCTCACAGCCATCTACTCTGCCAAAAGACGAAGGACATGACTGTCTTGCTTTTTTGCCGCACCTTGCTGGCATCAGAGAGAGCATATATTAGGATCTGATGCTGCAAGTACTCAAGATCAAGTATGACATCATTGATCTAACTGGGGCAGAGCCTCAGTTGCATCATGCTGTATTTGACACGGAAGAAGTGTTTCTTGGAGACATGCGGCGAAAGATGAGTCAGGGACCGTGGTGGCCACATGTGTAAAAGAAAGGGAGAGGGAGATGCAGGAGCACAGAGAGACAGACAGAGGCGGAGAGAAAGAGAGAGGGGAAGCGGGGGTACCACCATTGAGGCGCTACAGGGGTGGACAGGAGGGTGTGAGTTGAGTGGTGGTGGGAATGGGACACTGGTGGAGGGATGGGTGCTGGAATACTATAATACCAAGAAATTAGGACGCCTTTATAATTGTATGTCTCATGGTGGTATAATAAAAAAAATTAAAAACATGTGATCACTTGATCACTTGATCCTTGACTTCCGTAGATCATCGATTACTCCAGCAGGCACCAGTAACATCTCAATATGTCCTGTCACATGCAGAGATAGCCAAGGGCACCTACTTGCTCCAGGAACATAAAGAGCCTCAAACCATTCCATCAGGTCATGGGAATGAGGTCTATAATTGTTACTGGTATCTAGTATATCAAATCAGCATGGGTAGCTTACCAGGATCTGCCGTGCGGTGGGATAATCTTGCAGTCACCTCAAAACTCGAGCATCTAATGATGAACCGCAAGGCCGCTTGTGCCGCTCGAGCCGATGTGATCAGCTCTTCTGCTGGGTGGAATTCTGACTAGAGGAGTACAGAGGTGTTTTTACAATTTTCTTTGAAATCACAAGAAGGATAATAAAGGGGTAATCCCAAATTGAAGGTAGGGAAGAGGTAGCACTCTCCAAATCATAATAAAGTTGCTACTGTCCTTAAAACAAACCATTTAAAATCTTACTTGGGGGATGCAGGGATTGGACCATGCAGAGAAGCTCAGAGCTTACTTCTGGTCCTGTGCTCAGGATCAGCTGGATTCTTCAGTAAATTATTTACTATAATAAATCTGTGATACCTTGCTATAATAAACAATAGACATTTTTTATCACCATTCCCAATTTAAGTTAAATTTCTTTTTCTGAATAATAAAGGTGGTAAGAAAATATTTGCACAAATATTTTATCTGTGATTTAGAGTTTGACACGCTGACGAGTCTCTCTCTCTCAGTGGTTTTCCTTTCCACCGAGGGAGGATGGGGAGACCATGAAACTTCCTGCATGCGTGTTGTGCAGGTTGCTTGGGGCTCGTCTTGAGGACCTGTCCCTGATTAATGGCTTCCTGTGCCTCCCAGAGCTGTTTGTCCAGGCCCTGTGAGCCGGCTCACATGTGCACCAGGGATTGCCTACTCCGGCCATGGTTGGTCGTCCTCTGGCCCAAGGTGTTGGAAGGACGCCCGGTGTCTGTGGTCTGGACATTGAAGGACCCCCACCCCTGCCTACCCACTGCCGTGTTCCATGCGGGGTCTATCTGTGTTCTGTGCCCAAGGTCCCCAAAGGTGGAAGGAGGAGGCTGACCCCGGACCTCTACCTTCTCTCAAGTGTTGCTGTCCTCGGTCTGCCTTCCTTCAAGGCAGGTGTACTAGAGCAGATTACCAACTGGATCCCACGGGATGTCTAAAGATCACATGGCCGCCCACCTAAAAGGTGGTCAGACTTCTTCATCAAGACCCAGAATGAACAGTTTGAAGCTCTTTGTATTCCTGCAACCAGATGTTCATTGGAGGCTACACTGGTACGTGATAGGGTCAAATGGAAATATTACTGGTGCCCCTTTCGGCAAACCGATGAATAGCAGGATGTCAAGTGATCAAGTGATTTAGAGTTATCATACCCATAATTTCCTAGACCATTAACTCACTTTTTATTGTATTTCAGTGATTCTTGGTGAAGTTACAGATAGCCTCAAGAGTGACATGGTCACTTGAAAAACAACAAAGAATATAAATTGAGAGCTTGAAAATTTAACATTTTTCCAACTGAGGTGGGAATGCGGCTGGTACAGCCTTTCTAGAAAACAATATGGACATTCTTCCAAAGACTAGAAATTGAACTCCCATTTGACCCAGCCTTACCACTCCTGGGAATCTACTCTGGGAAACCAAAAATACATAGCGGAAACACCATCCCTACTTTTATGTTCTGCTTAGCATTATTCACAATAGCCAGAAATCTGGAAGCAACCAGAGTGCCCGAAAATCGATGACTGGATAAAGCTTTGGTACATCTACACAATGGAATACTATGCAGCTGTTAGGAAAAATGAAGTTATAAATTTTGCCTATAAATGGATGGACATGGAGATGATTATGTTGAGCGAAATTAGCCAGAAGGAGAGAGACAGATACAGAATGACTACATTTATCTGAATAACATAAATATATATGTACATATCATGATACCAATATACAAGGTCAAGTGAAATATATCAGAGGAGATCTTGTCAAAGGTAGGAGTTATCACAAACCTGTGGGAGTCAGAGGCTAGGTAAGACAAAATGGAACAGTGTGCTAACAATTTATCGAGAACTACTAATGCCAACCTAGAGCTCAGCTAGGTAATACAGAAAATGGAACAGTGTGCTCACAATTTACCAGGAGTACTAATGCCAACCTAGAACTGAGGCAAAAGATACACATAACAACCTTTTAATGTATGTTCTGTAATCCATAGTCTGGAGGGAAGAAGGGAAGAAAGAGAGAGAGAAAGCGGAAAGAAATAAAGAACCTGCCATGGAGCAGGGCTGGGGAGGGAGGAACCGGGAGCGTTGGTGGTGGGAGATGGCACTGGTGGCAGGATGGGTGCTGGAACACTGTATGACCAAAACCCAAATATGAACTTTTTAATTGTATATCTTTGTAGTTGTAAAAATAAAAAAAATAAAAAAAAAAAAAAAAAAAAAAAGAAAAGCGGCACCTAAGAAGTTGATATAAAGACTTCAGCATGCATGTGATGGAGTTTCTATTTAAGATATCTCTCAATTTAAGGTTTAAAGAACTTCTGGAATAACAAAAATATCCACATGGCAAACTAGTTACATACCAACTTCTCCAAGACAAAGCTTGTGCCTGGAGAGTCTCCAAAGCCTCTTTTATCTAATGCATACACCCTTATGTCATATATCATATGACAAAACAGTAGCATGATAAGGTGCTTCTCTTAGTTCTTTTAGTAATTCTAGCAAATCTATAATCAAAGAGAGCATAGAAAAACTCCAATTTATACAGGCATGGATCAAAATAGAAATTAGAATGTCTGATTCGCATTTTAAATGAGAATGGGTTATGGGCTGAGTCTTGCACAAATTAGTCCACGACCTGTGGAACCTGGTACTAATTCCTGTTAGCACTAGTCTTGAACCGAAGACAATCATTTGATATATGAATTGATTCACAAGAAAAATGCGCATATCAGGTTACATATATGTTCTGACTAGGTAGAAAAAAACAGTGCTTTCCCTTATAAGATTTTTATTCTTCTTGTATAAAATGAAATATTATTGAGTTGATGTAAGCAATATGAAGAATATTAAGCCAGAGCTTTAATGATAATGGCATCAGTAATAGATATAAATTCTAAGTATCACATACATGCAGGATTATCTTCAATAGCAAATTTAGGAAGCTAGAGCTGCGTTTGCTAATATATGGACTCTGTAAGCTCTTGCGTTTGCATGATGATATTATGAGAAAATACACATAAGTAGTCATGCATATATCTCAAACAGATACCTTTATGCTCAAACACTGGTAGAATATTTAAAATTGTTAGCAATTTAACATTACAATAAACACATAATTTAATCATTTAAGTAGAACACTTAAGGTGGCACACACTAGATATAATGCCAGAGAAATAATATAGCAGGTAGGGCATGGTACTTGCATGTAACCAAAGCAGGGTTCAATTCTCAGATTCATATGTAGGTTACCAAAGCCATCATATGTCATCTTTGAGCACTCTGGTGTGACAAAATAAATAAATGTTAGAAAATGAGCATTTAGTTTTGAATCTGCAAGCAAATACAAAATCAAAAAGAAGGATATAACTGCTGCATTAACAAACTCCCATATCTCTATTATTTTATTGCTAATCTATAGAATAAATACAAGAGATATACCACTCTATAAATCTTTCTTTAACTAATTAAAACAGAAATATATAGTATCAATATAATCTTTTTCCTGTAGTAATAGTGGTGCCTTTTGACCAGTTAGAGCAAATAACCACTTATCTGATTCAAGATGAAAAATTATGTGTTATAAGGAACAGTTACAATACAGAGGACTAAAAGTACAGAAAAGCACATGGACTCACAGACATAGAATGAAAAGCTCTAAAAATTGGCAGATTTCTTTTCTTCTTATATCCATAATTATTTTCATTAGTATCTTTATTGTTTCCTTTCCTTTTCTTTTTTTTTTTTTGATGGGGGGCATGGGCACACTTTGTAATGTTCAAAGCTTACTTCTAGCTTTGCGTTCAGAGATCACTGATAGAGTTAAAGATTTGGTGGTGAGGACCCAACCCTGATGGGCCATGTGCATAAAAGCGACCTCCCTGCTGCCTTTTCATTCATTTTTATTCAGGTCTCAATTGTCTCTTTCTTTAACAGGAAGTAGGGTCTGGGGCATTTACCTTGCACTCTGGCTGACCTGAGTTCAATCCTGGGCATTCCATTCCATATGGTCCCACAAGCACTGTCAGAGGTAATTCCTGACCCCAAGAGTAAGGAATAATCCTTGAGTATCGCAGAGTGTGACCCAAAAAACAAAAACAAAACAAAATAAAACATGAAGAGAGATCAAATGGAGGGATCATATTTTAGGATAAGATAAACAATGTAAAGATCTGAAAATAAATTCTAAATATTTAATGGCTTTAACAAACTAGAATGTATTTGAATTTTTTTTAAATTAGACTCACATGCTACTCTGTAACTCCTACTTTATTCTAAAATTGCTTTCTCTAAGAACAACATGCTTATTTTCTAGTAAATGGCAAAACAAAAAAACACTTGTGTGAACATCCACTGTGCTTAAACTGACCCAAACCCCACCCCAATACAAAGGGGTGCAAACTGGCCTGTCATGTATTGCACTCACCACAAGTATAGGAAGACAACTCTGTGAGCACTGCAGACAGTGTGTTTTCATTGAGATAAGTAAATTATGAGTACCAGTGCAAGGTCTGTGTGCAATCCTGGTCAGAGCAGCAACAGCAACCAAAAGGAAGGGAAGGGGGAGGGGTGGATAAAATCGTATTTATTAATGGATTCACTCCTTTGGGGGATCTCCCTTGGAGCAGTGTATTCCAGCCTGAAGCATGCCCACGATTGTGAGGAGGAGGAATTTTGAGACTGTGGGGTCAGGTTGAGACGGTCCTTCCCCTAAACCTTCTTCCCTCCCTGTTGCCCCTTGTGTTGGGAGCCTCGAGCAGGGAGAACAGGAACATCTCTGCCACTTATTGGTTTCTTTTGAGATGTATAGAGAGTCTCTAGAAAGTGGCTACTGATGAGATTTGATTGCTATTATAAAGTATGTATTAAATGTGTCAATGAACAATTACCAGGTAATGAAAATTTGAAAAGTATATACTTTGAAGCAAAAAATAAACACAAATGTGAGTATGAGTCAGCATATGAATCAAACAAAGGTCATAAATTAAACATCATATTTTAATACTGTTAACATACAAATAGTCAATATTCTGAAATCAAAAGAAGTATTCCCGTATTTAAAAAATAAATCAAATGTTGTAAAGTACCTAATCCTGAGAGAAAAGTAAATATAAAATACTAAAATCATAATTTCTGAACACTTCTCAATGACAGTTTGTAACAAAGAGGATAAATATCCACTCACCAAACCATTATAGCTATTCATATGAGAGATAATGTCAATTCTGAGTCCTTTTCTAAGTCAACTCTAAAAGGATATGTGTGGACACGTAGTTTGCCGACTTACAATGGTCTTACAATGAATTAAGGGAAGCTCTATTGAAGCTAAAATTATCTGTGTATCAAGGAAAATAAAGATCTATATATATTTATTTATTTACCTTCATTAAAATTGTCTTGTTCATTAATTTAATTTTTTGAAAATTGATAAAATAAGCCAAAAAATCTGTAATTCCTCTTATATAAAGAAACATTGGACATGTTTAAGAAAACTGAAATATAATGGAGCTGGAGCTATAGTCCAGCCGTAGGGGCATTGCCCTTGCACACGGCCAGCCTGTGCTGGCCCAGGTTCGATACCTGGCATTTCATATGGTCCCCGAGAACTGTCAGGAGTAATTCCTGAGTGCAGAGCCAGGAGTAACCTCTGAGCATTGCCAGATGTGACACAAAAAAGCAAAAACAAAAGAAAATTTAAATACAAAAATAAAAGTATATCTGTATGGTAAAATAAAATGTGAGAATCAGAAGACAAAAAGATTACTGAGGGAATATTAGCTAATTAGTGTTATTCTCAATGAACTTTATCATTAAATTTTACTGAGAATATTATATATTTTTTCATTTAAATTTGTAATTGGTGCAGATTCGAAGCCATATCCCAAAAATATCTCACACAAAAATATTAAAAGAACTCATCAATTAATGATAAAATGGAAAAATAGTTTATTATTAGTTAAACATATTTTATGAATTACTCATGCATCAGGATGTATACCATCAATAAGTTGAAAGGTTAACAAAACATCTGTGTAAAGTAACAGGTGTTCATATAAATAGAGAAAATAAGATAAGGGCAGAGGGAAATTTCAGTTTGACATAACCTCTATGGGGAATGGAAAAGATTTTGTGACAAAGTCTCTTGCTTTCCTTTGGGATTTGTAAAAGATTACCTTTGTGGTGCTGAACAGGAAATTCTACACAGATCAGTTAGAATTACATTCCTGGGGAGTTTGAACAACAGGTTAGATATTGAGTTTTGGCTGATTTTGCACAAAACACCTCCATTTTGAACCTGTCCTTATTTTTTATGAGGTTGCAATGTGATATCTTTTATCAACTTAATGACTAAACTTCATTATTACATCATATACTTCAAAATCAAACATGTAATAACAAAATTTATGGGAATTCTGTCATTTCATTAAGTTTTATCAAAAACTTTGCAATTAAATTAAAAAGTATTTCGAATTTTCTGTTAGAACAACAATACAAATGAATTAGAGTCTAGTCATTTGAGTAATAGTAGCTAAGGAACTTTTGTATATTATTCAATAATCAGTAATTTAAAGTTATAACTGATTTCCTATTATAAACTTAAGTATATATTACAGATTAATGGATTTCCTTATAGATGCTCATTTTTCCAAATTGATTCTACTCAGTTTCTTTAGTTCTGTGACCAATACTCAGTTAATTTACAAAACATTTGAAAACCTAGTTAATTAAGTTTTCTTAAAAAATATTTTTAAACTGTTAAAGACAGTACACAGCAGTTAATAAGCTTGCACTGTGAACAACTGACCCAGGTGTGGTCCCCAGCACCTCCTGTGGCCATTTTTGCCCCCTAGATTTATCCCTGTGTTGAAAGCTAGGAATAAGTCACAATAACTTCTGGCTGTGTCAGATATTTTATGTTCATCTGAATCTCAAGATATCAAATGCCCTGTGGCAATAGCAATAAAAGAGCAAGAGAACTGGTCTTCAGTAGAAAGCTTGCCACTTTACAGGGTGATAAATTGTGGAAAGTAATACTAGGACAATGCAAAAGTACAAGCCACAAATTCAGGCTGGGGAACAGCAGGGAAATTTGGGATACTGATGGAGGATGAGTGGACACTGGTGAAGGATTGGTTTAGGCACAATGTATGCCTGAACTCAATCATAAATATATTTGTAACTTTGTATCTCATGTATCAATTTATATATATATATATGTATATACACACATACATACACACATATATATACACACACACATATATGTACTCCATCGTTCTCCCTGAATTAACATACGCCTCTGAGACCTGGACCCTAGGAAAGCAGGATGAGAATGCTATCCGGGTCTCCCAAAGAGGAATCGAAAGAGCTATGCTTGGAATATAACGCCTCACTCAAGTGAAAGAAGGAATCCGGAGCTCCGACCTCCGTCGCTGTTCCAGAGTCAGGGACAGCTGTCTCGTTTGCCAAGGCATCGGAATCAGATGGGCTGGACATGTAATGCGATTTGGAGGCAGCGACGGCTGGACTAGAGCCATTACCAACAGGATCGCTCGGAATGTAAAAACATCATGTGTCCGCCCACCTACAAGATGGTCAGACTTCATTTTCAAGCTGTTTGAGGCTCTTTTTTATTCCTGAAGCAACCAGATGCCATTTGGCTACACTGGCATGTAATAGGATCAAATGGAAATATTACTGGCGCCGCTTGAGCAAATGAGCAAATCAATGAATAACGGGATGTTAAGTGATCAAGTGATCAAGTTATATATATATATATATATATATATATATATATATATATATATATATATATATATATATATATATAATGAGATTATATATATTATGAGATTATATATATATATATATATGAGAGGTTCTGGAGAGATTCCGCTGAGAGTAGAGAGATGAAACAATGTATGTAACTGCTGTCGGGGCGCTCCGCCGGGTCCCCCGACAGTGCCGGGAAGCGAAGTTCCCTTCTACCTCCGAAGCCGGCGAGGAATGGATGAACACTCAGGAATCCGATACAGTTTTAAAAGGCTTTACTTATCACAGGTTCAGGCATACAAATCAGCAAAAAGGAAAAACCCGATGCTTAGGATTCCAGGCTAGAACCCCAGCCACGTGTAGGCCAAGATGGCGACCACCACGTGTAAAACTTCCAAGGGGAATAAACGCTCACAAGGCGGAGATCCCACCGGGAAGAAGACCAGGAGAGCAGGAACCGGCTAGTTTATACCCCCCCTCCCCCCCCCAACTCAGACCTTCCTCCCATTGTTATGGAAAGCAGGGAGGGTCCAATGCCCTTAGGTAATCCCTCCCTGCATCTCACCTAGGGCCTTTACTGTGCTAATGTTTTGAGCCAGGAATGCCTTTGAAATGTAGAGAAGGGGGTTTCTGAGATGGCATGTCACTGTACCAAAGATCAACACCAATGCCAGTTAAATATTTCTCCAAGCCTTCACAAGTCTCCTCTACTTCATTGTAGTTTTATATTTTATCAGGGAGCCATGCTTGTTTGTTTGGAAGCAAACAGCATTTCTCTCTGGTCTAATTACTTAGGTGTCCTACGTGGCCAGGCTAATATGCTGGTAAGATCTAGCTAGTCCCACGATGATTGTGATAGCATGGGAGAATATTTATACCAGCTAGTGCAGCATACATGGTCGGATAAACTGCCACATTTAGACTACCCTTATCTATGGAGTGATTTGCGGGAGGCAATCCAGAGCAGATGCAGCGGCCCTTAGGAGTCCTGCAACATGCAACCACTAAGGACCTTTAGACTTCAGTAATCTTTAGACTTGCTCTTCATTCCATTGATGGGTCAGTGGAACGGTGTCTCACCCGGACACAGGTCAGGAGCCCTAATGGACAGCCAGTACTGCTGGGGATCCAGGTGTGCCCTGGTATCTACTGTCATAGTCACCCCTTGACCCCCAAGTAATGTTAGGGTTATGGAATTCACAGGCGTTCCCTTGAGTCTTGGGCCTTGGGACCTTCCTGAGTGGGGTGACACAACCACCCCCTAAAATTCTGTTACTTTTAAGCCTTAACACCACATAACCTAAGTACTCCTTAAAATTCTTTCAATCCATTATGCATAATTCTCCACGTATTAGTTCAGTACATAAAAGTTTTTGTCTAAAACCCCCATGAAGGTCTGCAGGGCTAGCCGCAATGTATAAAAGAGGGAGAGAGATGCAGAGACAGAGACAGAGACAAGAGAGAGGAAATAGGGGGTACCTGCTTTTGAGGCAGCCTATGGATCAGCTGGAGGGTGGGAATGGGGCACTGTTGGAGGGATGGGTGCTGGAATACTGTACTACCAAGAACCAATTATGAACACCTTTTTAATTGTATGCCTCACGGTGGTATAAAAAAATTTTAAAAATGTATAAAACCCCTATGCAGGTCTCCCCTTCACAAACAAACACACAAACACTCACACACACATTGAATTAACTCACAAACATTGAATCAACTCCTTGATCAATCCTTCCTTTACAGTATATACTTTCCTTGAAATCTATCCTCAGTAAATAACCTGTTTTTTTTTTTTTAAGTATGAGGGTGGGTGCTTTCAGTGAACAGTTCAGGCAACTATCACAGCATATTTTGTACCTGAAACTGTTGAATTATGTCTTAGCTTGTGTTTTGTTATCTTCTGATAACTCAGGACATCAGGAGATAAGAACTCATAGGGTGATTGTTGCATTTATCCAGAACTCAACTGAGTCCTTCCTTATTTCCCTTGAGGTTCAGGAGTGAGGAGAAGCTTACATATGATTCCCTTATCCCTAAGGACTGCCTTGATCTGTTCTCCAGTAACAAAATTGTGTACATATAATGAGTATCACTGTATCACTGTCTTCCCGTTTATCTTCGATTTGCTCGAGAGGGCACCAGTAACATCTCCTTATGACCTGTCTCATGCAAGTAGAGCCCAAGGGAACCTGCTTGCTCCAGGAACATAAAGAGCCTCAAACCATTCCATCAGGTCATGGGAATGAGGTCTATAATTGTTACTGGAATCTGGCATATCAAATACGACATGGGTAGCTTGCCAGGCTCTGCCGTGTGGGTAGCATACTCTTGTAGTCATCTCAAAATCCAGCATTTATTGAAGAACCATGCGCGCTTCGGCCGAGAGAGCCAGGCTGTGATAGGCTGGTCTGCTGGGTGGAGTTCTGACGAGGAGGAAGTCCGGATGTGGAATATGGAGGTCCTCATGGAGTGGTGGGTCGTTTGGCTTGTTGTGAGGCTCTGCTGGGGTGGCGGGCCAGGCCAAGAACCTGCCATCCCTCCCGGGCACCTCATGAGCGGTGGGGCACAGTGAGAGCCAGTAGCAGCTCTGCCCCATGTCTGTCTCTCATTACATATAATGAGTAGCAAATGTAATATACCACTTATAGAATATACTAAATGTAAACATATGTTCTGAACATCATATATATAATTTTCAAAACATATGTGTGCATATAGTATGACTATATATGACATATATATATATATATATATATATATATATATATATATATATATATAACTTAGGACTGTTCACAGTGTCTTTTTTATCATGATAGAGTTTTTCCCTTTTCTATGAGATATTTTCATGTGTAAAGGAAATCTCTTTATGTAGAGACTTCTTGACCAAGAAGATCTAACCTCTATATCTCACACAGGGAAAAACTAATGAAGAAATCAGAGGTTTAAATCTTTCTACCTACACAATTTTACTTTCTTGATCACTTGATCACTTGGTCACTTGACACCTTGTTATTCATCGATCTGCTCAAGCAGGTGCCAGTAAAGTTTCCCTCTGACCCTATCATGTGCCAGTGTAGCCCAATGGCATCTGCTTGCTCCAGGAATACGAAGAGCCTCAAACAATTTGTTCAGGGTCTTGATGACGAAATCTGACCATCTTGTAGGTAGGCAGCCACTTGATCTTTTGACTTCTCATGGTATCCAGTTGGTTATGGCTCTAGTCCAGTGGTTTTCTCTAAATCACATTACATATCCAGCTCATCTGATTTTCGACATTTTTACTTTACACAGCTATTTCGCTAACCTTTAGACTTGTCTGATGGTATGTATCCTGATGATTTATGAATGAATTATAAAAAACTATAGTTTAAATACTAAAAACTTATTATATGTGCTTTTTAGTTTTATACTTTATGAATTCTCATAATTATTTTGTGTGAGAAGTTTTGGGAATCTGGCTTTGGAAATATCACCATTAAAAAAATAACTAAACCACTGGAGCCAAATACACAAGTACACAGGGCACTTGTCTTTCATGGAGCCTGCCAAATTTATTTCTTCACATTTAACATGGTCCATCAAACATCTCCAGGAGTGATTCCTGAGTGCAGAGCCAGGAGCAACCCCTGAGCATTGCCAAGTGTGGCCACCAAACAAAAATTATTGCCTTAGCAATATTCAATATTAAAATTCATTCACATTTGGTTATATAATACACAGAAACTTATATTGCATTATCCAATATTTCCTATGTCTATTGTTTTGCCTTTTGCTTCTCATATTTAATGTATCTTTCCTAATTATTGCCTATTATTGCCCTACTCATTCTCCTCATGTTGTCCATTCTGTTTTACTAATGTTATTTAAAAGGTGAGTTAATGTGTTTCTAGGAGTTATTTAATTTCTCTAGTTCATTTCTGTACATAGGAGATAGTCATATTGTTATTTCTATTTTTATTACTTATCAATCATATATTAATTATTTGTCAACATGATGGCCTTAGGTTTTCTATTTTTAACCCTTTAACTGAAGCTCTAATTATGCTGCCAAGCTTTTATAACAGCCATGTGTTGTACTGTATATCATTCCATTTTTATTCTCAGAGGCATTTAAGTTTATTGTCATTAAGTCTAATAAATTTATTGAGAACTTTTTAATTAGTGCCTATAACCTCTTGTAGGGAGTTCAAGATGTCACTATGTATCACGTTCATTGATTTAAAGAAAGCCTTTGATTCTGTGGAGACCAAAGCGGTCATTGAAGCCCCTAGCCAAACAGGGCATTCAAACCCAATACATCAAGTTCCTACGTGAGCTCTACTACAAATTCACCACCAGGATCTCACCATTCTACAAGGAAGTGATTATTGATGTCAAAAGAGGGGTTCGGCAGGGTGATACCATTTCACCAAAACTCTTCAGCGCCACCCTCGAGAACATCATGTGACAATTAGAACGGGAAGGAGGGGCTGGAGCAATAGCCCAGTGGTAGGGCATTTGCCTTGCATGCAGCTGGCCTGTGCTGGCCCAGGTTCGATCCTTGGCATCCCATATGGTCCCCGGAGCCAGGAGAAACCCCCTGAGCATCCCCGGTGTGGCCCAAAAAAAAAAAGCATACTTGAAAGAATTGGTAAAAACAGGAACCCTTAAATGTTTGGGGCCGGAGCGATAGCCCAGCGGGTAGGGCGTTTGCCTTGCACGCGGCCGGCCCGGACTGGCCAGGGGTTCAATCCCTGGCATCCCGTATGGTCCCCTGAGCACCGCCAGGAGTGATTCCTGAGTGCAGAGCCAGGAGTAACCCTGAGCATCGCCAGGTGTGACCCAAAAAGCAAAAAAAAAAAAAAAAAAAATTAAGCGGAATGGGAGTGACGATAGACGGTTGGCAACTACACCACCGATGCTTTCTGATGACATCGTTCTAATAAAACCAAACATTAGCCAAGCGGCACAAATGCTGGCTGACTTCAACCGAGAATGTGTAAAGATAGGTCTACAGTTGAATCTCGACAAAACTATGTGCATGAAAAATGAACTAGTTCCAGAGGCCCCATTCACTCTCAATGGAACAAACATTTCTGAATGCAGCAGTTATGTGTACCCTGGTTCGACAAGTCAACATGATGAACTACCTAAAACCTGAGTTGCGCAGGAGGAAGAGAGCAGCATAGCATGCCTTCAAAAGCATCGAAGAAATAGCTAAAAGACAAGGAACCTACGGATCCGGGCACATCTCTTTGACTCCCCTGTTCTCCCTGCATTAACATATGCCTCAGAGACCTGGGCCCTATGAAAGCAGGATGAGAACGCTGTTTGGGTCTCCCAAAGAGGAATCGAAAGAGCTGTGCTTGGAATATCACCTCACTCAAGTGAAAGAAGGAATCTGGAGTTCCAAACTCCATCGCTGTTCCAGAGTAAGGGATGCTGTCTCATTTACCAAGGCATCGAAAATCAGAAGGGCTAGACATGTAATGCGATCTGGAGATGTCTACTGCACTAGAGCCGTTCCTGACTGGATCCCATGGGACGTCTAAATATCACGTGTCCGCTCACCTACAAGATGGTCCGACTTCTTTGTCAAGACCCTGAATGAATGGTTTGAGGCTCTATGTATTCCTAAAGCAAGCAGATGCCATTGGGCTACAATAGCACTTGATAGGGTCAAATGGAAATATTACTGGTGCCTGCTAGAGGAAATTGATGAAGAATGGGATGTCTAGTGTTCTAGTGATCTAGTGACTTATAACCTCAGTTTTCTGTGTAAATTCATAAATTTGCTCTCAGAGCTTTGAGAATTAAATTTTGGCATAATGAGCTTACACTTAATTCCCTGGAAAAGACTTCCATAATTTTCATGTTATGTTCTTTTGTTCCTTTAACAATAGATATATTACTTAAACCATCACTACTCCCTGAAAATGTTGCCACTCGAAGTATATAACCACCTCCCAGTTGTGATGTGACAGTATTTAAGAAATGTTTTTTACAAATAGTGTTATTATAAGTTATAAAACCTATCCAAATATAATTCTCTTTTATAAGTTACATAGCAATAATTCCATTGAATTTGAATTCAAGACTAATATGCAGATACTTTTAGGTCATGACTTGAATGAATGAACAGAAAAAGAAAGAACATAATAAACATAGTGGATAATGAAATAATAAAGCCGTAATTATGTTAAAACACCAGATACTATAGAATGAAATAAAAAATTTCAGAACAAGAAGCTGAAGAGATAGTAAAGCACATAAGGAACTCCCCTTCATGTACTGACAGTCAATCCTACATAGTACCCCAATGTCTACATGGAGTAATTCTTCAGCTCAGAGCCAGGAGTAGCCCCTGAGCAGTTTCAGATATGACTTCTAAACGAGAACAACAACAAAAATTTCAGCATAAGTATATTCATAAAAAAACATTAATTTCAGAATTCTGGCTGCCATGATTAAAAATAAGCACTTTTTATAATTAAAAACAAGAACAACAAGTGCTGGCATGGGTGTGGGGAAAAGGGGACACTCATCCATTGTTGGTGGGAATGCCGGCTGGTACAGCCTTTCTGGAAAACAATATGGACATTGCTCCAAAGACTAGAAATTGAACTCCCATTTGACCCAGCCATACCACTCCTTGGAATCTACTCTGGGAAACCAAAAATACGCAGCGGAAACACCATCCCTACTTTTATGTTCATAGGAGCATTATTCACAATAGCCAGAATCTGGAAGCAACCAGAGTGCCCGAAAATCGATGACTGGATAAAAAAGCTTTGGTACATCTACACAATGGAATACTATGCAGCTGTTAGGAAAAATGAAGTTATAAAATTTGCCTACAAATGGATGGACATGGAGAAGATTATGTTGAGCGAAATTAGCCAGAAGGAGAGAGACAGTTACAGAATGACTGCATTTATCTGCATAACATAAATATATAGGTACATATTATGATACCAATATCCAAGGTCAAGTGAAACATACATCAGGAGGTCCTGTCAAAGGTGGAAATTATCACAAACATGTGGGAGTCAGAGGCTAGGAAAGACAGAAATGGAACAGTGTGCTGACAATTGTTGAGGGTACTAATGCCAACCTAGAACTGAGCATTAAATAGAGTCAAAAAAGATACACATGACAACCCTTTAATGTATGTTCTGTAATCCATAGTCTGGAGAGGAAGGAAAAGAGAAAGAGAGAGAAATGGAAAGAAATAAAGAACCTGCCATGGAGGAGGGCTGGGGGGGGGAGGGGAGGGAATCGGGGACGTTGGTGGTGGGAGATGGGCACTGGTGGCGGGATGGGTGCTGCTACACTGTATGACCAAAACCCAAATATGAACTTTTTAATTGTATATCTTTGTAAATGTAAAAATAAAAAAATTAAAAAAAAAATAATTACATTGAATTAACATTTTTGTGTCATGTTTGGGAGGGTAAAACTCTGAAACTTGTTTAACTTTCTGCACAAGTTCTGCACTAATAAACTGTTCTGCAATGAGGAAAGAAACAGTTGAGTAATGATTTCAAAAAAAATAGAATTGTGATCAAAACAACTGAGAAGCTTATCTATCCAATGCAAACTATAAACATAATTTCCAAAATGGGAAGTAGAGTACCCAGAAGATAGCACAGGGATTAAGGTCTCTGGATTTCATGTAGATATTCCTTGTTTAATCCCAGCACCACGTGTGGTACAGTGAACACTGCCAGAAATAACCTCTGAGCTAAAGTAAAAATAACCATGAACACTGTAAGGTATAAATAAAAAAATATAAACAAACCCTGAAGGTGGGGAATAGGGATTTTGTTTTTTTAGGGAGATAGGATGAAATAAAAATCCAATATTATTTTCAAGAACAGTTGCACATATTTATAAAGCACGTGTATTTATAAAACATATACAACTGAGGGAAATTCAATGAGTATATAGTATAATACATTACATTACAGAAAATTTTAAGAACTTTCATTCATACTTTTTTGCTATGGTAATGAAGGAAAAGGTGGCTGTAAATTAAGAAGGATTCCATTGTACAATCTAGAGTCCTTATCAGTACAAACATATTTCTCAGGATTTGTCTTGTGCCAAGTAAAGACAAGTGATTGCTCCCTGGACATAGTCATCGAATAATTCAGACTAAACGTTTCAGGTTATTTTGTTTTTGGCTTCAATAATCCCAAAAGAATCTCTCATAAATGTTCTCTGTTGTTTTAAATTTAACCTTTTTATACACAAAAGTTTCACTGCACCTTCATCATATTTCGTGCTTTTTTTAGATAAATGACAGTTTCTTAAAAGCAAAATTTCTTCTGTTTCATCTCTGAAAAGAGATATCCCATACATTCTTCAATATCTTGAGAGACATCTTATATCACATAGGTTACGAAGAAAATTTAAAAAAAAGAATGTGTTCACAGACTTTATTAAGAAAGTGATAGCTAGAAAAAAAAGTAAAGAAATTGAAGTTTCGTACTTTGTGTGACCCTGATGATCTCCAGAATTGCTGGGAATAATCCCCAAAACAATAGTACTAAGAAAAAAAGAAAGAGGAAAAAAATGGAAAAGGGGAAAAAAGGAATAAACCTTGATAGGATGTTATTTTATTGTCAAAGTTCTAAAATGAAAAGGCTACAGGATAGGTGAACAATGGTGTATAAGTTATCCCCAGAGATTGCCTTTGGGGGAATAATAGAACAGAGCTTCTTTATTATCGAACGTTCCAGTTCTCTTGCTTTTCATTAGTAGGTTAAAAAGATTCACTAACCCTTGGCAATGCTGAATGAGATCAGAAGTGAGAAATAAAGTGGTTCAGTGAAAGGAAAACACTATATGTCAAATCAGGGCATTAAATACCTCGTATGCTGTATTTCACTTACATCCTAAGCCCTCCCAATTCCTGCCTTGAACATGTCTGCAACAAGCAGTATCAGTTAGAAACTTTTAGATATTAAAAAAAAATTGCAGCCATAGCGATATTCCAGTGGGGAGGGTGTTTGCCTTGCATGCAGCTGACCTTGGTCCAATCACCGGCATCCCATATGGTCCCCTGAGAACCGCCAGGGAGTAATTCCTGAGTGCAGAGCCAGGAGTAACCCCTGAGCATCGCAGGGTGTGACCCAAAAAGCAAAAAAAATGGTTCCAAACTCAGTATTTTTTCTCTCTCTACTTCAGCAAGGATTTTATTAAATACCAGAAAATATGGAATAAAATGAGAAACAACTTTTTAAGCTCCTAGAGTAATTTCTTTACTTTTAGTTATGTTCCTTATATGTTCTTTTGATTGTTCTTCATTTTCTCTATTGAGAAAAACTGTGTGTATTATTTATTTATGTATCTCTTATATATTCTAAATTAAAACTAAGCGTAAAGCTGAATTTTTCTTACATTATTAGTTCTATTTACTACTTCTTACTATTTAATTTCGTACATTTTAACCTTACATTTTTCTTACATTTTCTTACATTTAAATTTAATGTCACATGATTTCCGGAATTAGGATATTTTGATAGGATTTTTTAAAAGTTTTCTTTATTTAATTAATCCCAAATACTGCTCATATACCAGGTGGTATCTAAAGAGTCTCAATTTTTATAATACTTTTATTTTGGTTTGGAGGAAGGTTTAAAAAAATAAATAGTGGCTAAATTGTTTTAAATAAATAAATAATAATAAATAAACAAACAAACAAATAAATAACTAAAATTGTCGCTATTTTAGCCATGCTGGTAATAGTGATATTTTTTGAAAATGTGCAAATTTCATACCATTTGCTTTAAAAATAAAGCATTATATAACTTGTAATTTAATATACATCTGAGGAAAAATATATATACTTCTAATGTCTTAGCATTTCAGTCTAAATAATTAAACACTGTTAATAACTTGTATCACTGTATCACTTGTCTTCCTGTGTTCATCGGTTTGCTTGAGCGGGGCATCAGTAACATCTCCATATGTCCTGTCACATGCTAGTGTAGCCCAAGAGCATCTGCTTGCTCCAGGAACATGTAGACCCTCAAACCAATCCTTCAGGTCATGGGAATGATGTCTATAACTGTTACTGTTTTTTTTGGCATATCAAATATAACACAGGTAGCTTATCAGGCACTGCCACACGGAAGAGTGATTATCACAGTGTATAAATGTGAAAGATCCTGGGAAGGACCTGGTCCTATCACTATCACTATCACTATCCTCCTGTTGATCATCTATTTGCTAGAGTGGGCACAAGTAATATCTCCATATGTCCTGTCTCATGCTAGTAGAGCCCAAGGGCATCTGCTTGCTCCAGGAACATAAAGAGCCTCAAACCGTTATATTAGGTCATGGAAATGAACTAATATAATTGTTACTGGTATTTGGCATATCAATTACAACACTGGCAGCTTGCCAGGCTTGCCCGCGCAGGTGGTATACACTTGTTGTCACCTCTAAATATAGCATTTATAGATGAACAGCGCGGCTGCAAGCGGGCCGCGTGAGATAGGCTGTGATAGGAAGTTGCTGGGTGGAGTTCTGATGAGAGGGAAGTCTGGAGGTGGAAAATGGCAGCCCGATGGAGTAGGGGGTTATCTAGCTTGTTGTGCGGCTCTGCTGGGGTGGCGGGCCAGGGCTGGGACCCGCCATCCCTCCTGGGTGCAGGGAGAGCAAGTAGCAGCTCTGCCCCATGTGACCTGGTCCTAACTTCCAATGTTAAGAATATAGAGGTGGAGTCATGGTAAATAGCTTGACCAGCCCCTGGCCAAGTTCAACATAGGTCATAGGGTTTGCTCACATGTGTGGGGCTGGGAGGGGCATGCTGGCTGGACTTGGAGTTGAGATTTGGGCTCCTCCTCCCATTCCTCCACCTTCATGTCAGAGGGCATAGCTGTAAGCTCCCAGTTACCACACCCAGCAACCGGAAGATAGCTGTGCATCTCATCCCCAAGTAGAGCAGCACATGGAGTTCCAGAGTATGGTAAATGGCTTGACCAGTCGCTGGCCTAGTCCAACATAGCTTCAATGGGTTCTCTCACAAGTGGGGGGGGCACACTGGCCGAACTTGGAACAGGAAACACTGTTAATATAGCGTATTATTCCTTAACAATGGATTCAAAAGAGTCGCCTAAAGGCAAAAGATAAGAATTTGTACATATAATATTCTAGGAGATTAATAGTCAATAATTAAACACACTCAGAAGAATTCATTCATTATGTATATTTCATTTCCCAAAATTTTAGTGAATTTGTCTTTTTTTTAATTTTGCTTTTTTGGGTCATACCTGGTAATGCTCCTGTTTCTACAATCAGGAATTACTCCTGATGGTGTTCAGGGCACCATATGGTATGCCAGGGATTGAACTTGGGTTGCTGCATGCAAGGCAAATGCTCAACCCACTGTGCTGTTGCACTGGCCCCTTATTAATTACTTTTGTTCTAGCCCTAATTTTTTTTAAATAGTGATAATTGCTATGATTGGCATAGTATCCATTTTAGTCATGTAATACCTTAAGAGTTCCATATTATGAAAATCTCAGTATAATGCAACATTTCTCAACCAGGGTTGTGGGCTCAGGATTTTCCAAGGGGCCATAGGTGAAAATTATACTAATGAAGTTCACATCATATTATTAGGAGGCTAAGCAGTAGTATTAAACACAGAGAAATGGAACAAGATCCAAGGGAACTATAGTCACCAAAATATGAGAAACACTAGTTTAGCAGACATGTAAACACACAAATTCAATATTTATTTTATTAGTTTCACTTGGAATTTCAACATTTTTTTGCTTTATAAAATTGGGATGAGACACTTCATAAGATTATATTATAATTACATGTATATTAATACGCAAAACTTTAAAAGAGTTTGATACACAGTATTTACAAAACTTGGCTATTTTTATACTAATATAAAACAAAAAGTTTAGGTCATTTTTTGTTCAGACTAGAAAACATTAACTGTGAGTATGAGTATGCCATTTTATGTGTACATTGAATGCTTTCTGCAAATTTGAGTGACATATAATTTTATATTCCTGTCTCATTTTATCTTTACATTTTAATTTTTAATGATTTTGCTGAGATTGTGATTGAATCATACAATTGACACATACTCTCAAATACATAACTACATATACATGTCAGTTATTATTTAAAATTTTTATTAAATCACACCAGGTATTGCTCTTAAAACATTCAGGACACAGTTTCTTCTATCATAAGTATCCCTCATGTTTCGTTTAAACAGATATTCAGCTTCCATTTATTAATGCCTGTAAACCACAAATAAAATTTTGTCTATGTAATCCTATGTAGTTTAAAATGGTTAGGTAAATGAGTTATAATATATAATGTTCAAAGATGAGTTTGTTCACGTTGTGCCTGTTTATGAATAATCTTGTTTTTATCACTAATACTATCAAGGTTTATTTTGCAATTCATTAGACAACAACTGAACTGTTTTTAGCTTTGCTCTATTAAAATATTTGCATACAAATTGCTGTGAAAAAATTTTTTTCTAATTGAAAAGTTAGGAAAGTTAGTACAGTTGTAGCATGCTAGTTTCATGATTAATTTTATTTCAAGGAATTGTGATGAATGTTTATTCATTAATTTGCATTTTTATTGAGAACGTTTTATTTTATAAAAGTGTATATAATTTACATCTATATCTTCACATATCTTAAATGTGTGTTGCCCACCATGTTCACCACTAAAGTACGAATTTTTCTCCATTACAATTCAATCTACATCTACATCCTTTGATTATGCCAACACCCTAGGACACCTGTTTGAAAGGACTGAGGTCAATATCCAAAGGTTTACTTTAATTTGATTTTTGCTATAAGCCGCATGTTTAATATTTTATTTCTCCATTACAGTTTATTGTTCTTATCATGGCCTACTATAATAGTATATATGCCATCACCAATGACAGGATTTTACCTTGTCTCCTGACTGACAGGTATTCTATTTTATTTATGTAACAGATCAACTTTATTCAACTTTTTGTCTTTGGTTACATGGGTTTTCCCTTTATCTTTGTTATTGTAAGTGGAGCTGAAATGAATTTAGCAGTGGATATTATATTTTAGTAGCGATTTATTTTATATTCTTCAGAATACATATAGTGGTATTCATATTGCAATGTATAATGCATAAAAATCAAATATTGTAGAATGTAGACGAATAGAATGTCAGATGTTATTACATCTCCTTTGATTTAATGACATGGTCTTCTACTGTATCTTTCCAGTCTTGACAGTTACCTCTCAGTTATTCCTTGAACTGAGATAAGCCTTTTACTGTTTTTATCATAGAAGTACGTTTAGTCATGTATCACTCAGATATTTGTTGTTGTTGTTGTTGTTGTTGCTATTTTTGTTTTGTGTGCTATAGTTTAGAGATCTCTCCCTAGAGAATCTGTATCATTTTTACCCCTCTGGCCCCAGGGAAGAACCCAGAGTCACAGCAGAACCTGGCAAGTTCGTGTGGTGTTTTTGGCATATTCAATATGCCAAAAACAGTAACAAAATGGACCTCATTCCTAATGAATGAAGACCTTACTGGAGCTCACTCGAGCAAATTAATGAACAATGGGAGGATAAGTGACAAGACTGGAATTAAAATTGTACTGTATCTCTGTGCCTCCTCTGTGGCTAGAAAAGTGTGTTCTCCCTGACCTCCCTGCTCCTGCTTTCCAACACTTTTGAGGAACACTTTTCTAGCTGTTATAAATTAAAACGTTTCATCAACTATGAGGAGATTTTGGATCACCCTGATCATTCTTACCATATGTGTTCTCTCTCCTTCTTCAAGTATTTGGTGAAATTACACACTGCATGATATCTACCCAAATATTCAATACAAAACTGCTAAATTTGCCTTTCCTACTGCACATGTAATCCTGCTTACTTTAATCTTCTTATTGTCATTCCATTTTCCATTATGTCACACATTTTATGTATGACTTTTATATTGGGTTTATTGACCTCCAAAGTGTATATTTCACATTACTGAGTACTGTTTGTTTTGATTTGTTTTATTTTGTGCAAATAAATAATAATAATATATAGTAAATAGTAAGCGTACAATGAATATTTTTAGAGACTTGAGAAATAGTAAAACAAGGTAAGATTCTCACCTTGCATGGGGTCTATCTGGGCTTAATATGGCAAAGTATATGGTCCTCTGAGCTGCAGAAGTAATTTGAGTATACAGAGTGGCACATAAGCTGTGAGCACTGTTGATTGTGGCCCTAAAACAAAAACAAATGATAACCATCCAATTTATGATAAACAAGTGGAGTAATAAAAAGATCAGAGAAAAATTAAGTTGGGTTTATAACAAGATAATACTTTGGAAAATAATTATAAAATATTATATTTATGGCAGGACGTTTTTTAAAGCTATTATCAGAAAATAGGGCATTTTGAAAAGCCAGAAAGTTATAAAACTTTTAGATAGATTCAGTGCCAACTGGGCCACAGTTTGACTACCACCTGATACACAATTGGTTGAAAATTTGCCTTGATGAAATTATTATACATAATAAAGACAATAGTTTAGTCCAATTATATTAGGTTAATTATTCTATAATAAAATAATTGTAAATTGATATAATATACAGTATATATTATGTAGCACTGTAGACAATTGGTAGAATTCTTTAACTGATTAAGGACATATGAAGCCTCCTCAATTTATAATCTTTCCTATTTAAGATGTCAATTGGAGCTATGTTGAAAAGTCTGTACTAGGATTGGGATGATAGTTCAGCAGGTTGAGCGCTTTGCTTACAGGTGGTCAACCTCAGTTCCACCCCTAGGACTTCATATGAACCCCTGAACCTTGCCAAGAATGATTCCCTGAGTGCAGAGACAGAAACAAAAAGTCCTGAGCACTGTCAAATGTGGCTCAAAGATCCCCCCAAAATTAAAAACTGTACAGTTAAACAATAACAATTTAATGCTAACATCCACTTTCATAAAAACATCAAGTTGGTCTACATCATTACAAAACAGCTGAATATATATATATATATGTTTTATATATATGTGTATATTCATACTGAATATATACATACATAACATATATAATATATATTCAATATATCATATAGAATATATTAATGATGAACATAGACATATATATTCAATATTATAAAATATATATTCATATGTGTTTATATATGCTAAAGAGCTTTTTCCAGCTCTCCGATGAGGTGTGAACCTTGGTAGAGGTCAGGGAACTGAATGAGGTATATGGGATTCCATCAAGGGTTAGCTCTATGCAAGGCAAGGGCCTTACCACCTGTGATATCTCTCCATGCCTGGTATTTTATTTTAAACTCTGAGATAATTAAAATGTGTTAGTAAAAAAGAGGGACTTGTAATACATTTTATTTAATTAAATATATTATTTACAAATATATTTAAAGTTGAGTTTTAAGCATATAATATTTCAACACTAATGCCATTACCAGTGTCTATTTCTCTCCACCAGTCTTCCCATATTCCCTTCCCACCTTCAACCAATCCTAATCCCCTGTCTTTCATCTTAACAGGCAAATTGTAAACTACCATTGGTTGTAACTTAGATCTCATGTTTTAGTGTTATTGTAGCTGTAATTTGTATATATATTTATATCACTCACCCATATCACCAATATAAATGATGCCCTTAGCCTGTCCACACATTACTTCTATATCCAAACTAGAATAAAAATAATTTTATGCTAGCAAACTTCCCAACACCCAGTTCTAATCTTTATTGATCTAAGACAAATTATGTTATGCATAAAGTTCAAACTATTGCTCCTTATTAGGACTGATTTTATTCAAATACTGAAGACTTTTCATGAACTACATGTTTTAATTTAATTCCTCAGTATGAAATCCAGAGCATGCTATAACTTGGGCATTTAACCTGGGCATTCTCTAATTCCTCCAGTGCAACTTCCAAAATATCAGCCTTGAAATATACAAACTGGTTATGCTAATTCTTTCTTACTGTTCTCCTTTTTAGTTTTTCAAATGATGACTGGTAAATAAACTTGTTCTTCAAGTGTGCTCTCCTTCAAGCATGTATTACACTAGCTTATCCCTACTTTTACTTTGTCTGTTCTAAAGAGGTCTGTGTTCTCTCTAATAACACTTGCTTCACATAAATAAATAAAGACTTATAAAGAAACCTTATTGTTTTTCTAAACTAATTAACAATATTATGGATTTTCAAGTGCATAACCTCTTATTACTGCATGCTTTAATAGTTACCACTTCATCCACCAGAGTTCTAGTAACTCTTCTAAATTCTCACCATCACTTTCCCTTTCCTTTTTGGTAACCAAATTGTTTTCAGTTAGTTCATGGTCATTTTTGATTGGTGGAAGTGTGTTTGCCATAGCAATTTCACTTGATCACTTGAATCCTGTTATTCATCGATTTGCTCGAGCGGGCCCCTAGTAACATTTCTATTGGACCCTATCACATGCCAATGTAGCCCAAAGGCATCTGGTTGATTCAGGAATATGAAGAGCCTCAAACCATTCCTTCAGGGTCTTAACAAGGAAGTCTGACCATCTTGTAGGTGGGCGGCCACGTGATCTTTTGACATCCCGTGGGATCCAGTCGGTAACGGCTCTAGTCCAGCGGTTGTCTCCAAATCGCATTACATGTCCAGCCCATCTGATTTTCAATGCCGTGGCAAACGAGACAGCGCCCCTGATTCTGGAATAGCGATGGAGGTCAGAACTCCGGATTCCTTCTCTCACTTGAGTGAGGCGTGATATTCCAAGCATAGCTCTTTCGATTCCTCCCTGGGAGACCCGAATAGCATTCTCATCCTGCTTTCGTAGGACCCAGGTCTCTGAGGCGTATGTTAATGCAGGGAGAATGGTGGAGTCAAAGAGATGTGCCCAGAGCCGGAGTTTCTTTGTCCTTTTAGCTATTTCTTCAATGCCTTTGAAGGCATTCCATGCCGCTCTCTTCCTCCTGTGCAGCTCAGGTTTTTAGGTCGTTCATCATGTTGATTTCTCGACCTAGGTACGCATAACTGCTGCATTCAGAGATGTTTGTTCCATTGAGAGTTCTTCTCCAGTGTCAAATACAGCATGATGCAACTGATGCCTCCTCATCTCAGTCAGACCAATGATGTCGTACTTGATCTTTTGCGCTTGCAGCATCAGATCCTCAATATATGCTTCCGATGCCAGCGTACGTGCATTGAAAGTATAGATAGTCATTTTAGTCCTTTGTTTTGGCAGCCTAGGATGGCCATGAAATTTTATCAGGCACTGCTTGTTTGCCTTTCTTACTGCTGCTGTTAAGGGCTCTTTTTGGGGTCAGGAAAATAAACATTTCTGTTACTGGATTTGGCATATCGAACACGCATCGGACAGCTTGCCAGGCTCTGCCATGCGGGAGCTATATTCTCATTACTTTGCAGGGCTCTCTCAGAGGGTGGGTAGAATATTTACGGTAATTTGGAGGTAAATCGCGCAGTCGCTGTGTGGCAGCGCGCAACAGGGAAAGCTGGTTTCTGCTCTGCCGGGTGTACCTGTGTCTTAGGCTCAAGCATTCCTGCGCTTGAAATACTCTCCTCTGAAGGGTGGGTCTCTGCGTGGTGCGTCCTTGTAGGCTGGGTTTCTGACAAGCCAGGCTGGAGACTGTATTAATCTGCGGGCTGGAGACTGGATTAGTCTGACACAGCAATTTAATTCCATAAAATGCTAGTATCAACTACTCATTGCGAAGTTACTTCTTTCAAATTTCACTAAGCATATCAATCAAATTTCACCCTTATCCAACAAAAGTCACAATTATATCTCCTTTAATTAAACAGAAATATTCTGAAGAGTATATAGAACACTGTTTTGCATTAATCAGTCAGCTATGAATACAATCTATTTCATCCTCCACCTTAATGTTTTCTATGTTTGATTTTGGCTGATTAAGATGAAAAAATGATCATCCCCTTTCTCACACCTTCATGGTCATCTTCCAGAAGCTTCATATTAGGTAGAAGAGAGGACTTTTCTAATAGTGAGTGACAATTAAGTCAAGATAACATGAGCATCTCTGTTTTAATTTTAGCACTTCTAAAAAGCTCTTACTATTACTTAATTCTGAAGCTAGATCCAGTAAGGCTTGCTTCTCTACTAATATGCATGTTTTCATTCATTTGTGATAACATGTGTATTTCTGTGATTATTTAATTACTGCCAATCTTTCTCCATCAAATGGAACCACTGTGAATCACAAAATGAACTTATATGTGTTAATAATTTTTGTTCATAATATTATATATAATACATGTATCACATGATACATTGATTAGGCTGAATATATATTAATATAGCAATTATAAGAGGTATTAGACAGATTTTTAATTTTGCAACCTGAAATAATTTCCTATGCACAGATTTGTTCCAATATATCTGTATATGAAAAACGAAAAACAGTTTTAATATGTTCTAAGGTTTGCTTTAAATCTAAAATTATTTTAGATGTGGTAACAAGCGTGAAGTGAGTGTTTTAGTCAATCGTCAATCGTATTATAATTTCCTTTCTATACAATTACATGTGCAGGAGTTTTCAAAATACAAAGGTAGGAAAGTAAATAAATTTGGTTGTGGAGGTGGAATGATTAGTATCAAAAGAAAGAATATTATGAACAAGTCCCCTTCACTTTAGATCAAATTAACCTTCTTGCACCATCTGCATTATTAATGCGATGGCATTATTATACTGTCATAATGTAACTGGATTTTTATGCATGTTTCTCCACTAAATATATGAAAGTGTTTTAGTTAGAAATGGCATTTGTATTAACTGCTCATTACAGAATTTTTTTAAGCAGTAGTAGTCTGTTAACTAAAAACTGTTAAATGGATGTTCTTCATGAGAGGTTTTTGAACCTAATTATCTAAATGCCATAGTTTTATTTATTAAAAAAAGAGCTTCAAATAGTTTAGCAAAATATATGACTACTAAATTCCACTGACATCTAAATTATTCATTAAGTTAAATTAATTTAATAATTTTATAAGGCACATTGTATTTTAATGCAATTAATCCATGTACTTATTTGTCTGTATAACTTAGAAAGCTGTGAATGAAATCCTGTGCACTATTTTGTGAACTTTCTTTTGAAAGAGATGGTTATGGCAAGCAATATCAAAGTTTAGAAATAGCTGTTCTTATTAAAATTCAATTCAGTGTCACCTTCTTAAAATCAAATATTGAACAAAATAATAAATAGGAACATTTTATTCTAAACCAACCTCATAAATTAAAATATGTTTATATCATTTATGTTTAGAGTTGAAAAATAACTTGCATAATTTCTATCATGAAGCTTTTTGTTCAGAGTTAGATGTGCTATATACCTGCGTGGAAGATTATAGTCAGTATTTCCAATTATAAAACTTATTTAGATGATTATGCTTTTAATATGTAACTAAAAAAACAATAATATTCTATGTACCACTGGTTTCAAAACCAGTAATATCAAATCCAAACTTTTCTTTTTTTAATAAAAAACTAAAGGTGCTTTACAGTACAATTAATGATATGCGGTCAACCTGGGTTCGATCCCTGGCATCCTATGTGGTAGCTTGAGCACTGCCAGGAGTGATTCCTGAGTGCAGAGCCAGGAGTAACCCCTGAGTATTTGCCCAGGTGTGACTCAAAAAAGGGAAAAATATCACTCCTGGTGGTACTCAGGGAACCTTCTAGGATGCTGGGGATCAAACTTTACTTGGCTGTGTGCAAGGCAAGTGCCCTACTCTCTCCAACCCCGAGCCTCTTATTATCTTGGGTCACACTGTTCTTTATGTATTGTCAGCTGTGTAGCATTGTGGTGGAAAATCCTTACACCTTTCTCTTGTGGAGCTTTCTACTAACTTTTTGAGACTGTCTTGAATCTTGTTTAGTTACATAATTCTTAAAAAGAAATCATTCTGCTTTTCAAAAAATAAAGCACTGATCTACAGTTAACTTCTATTATTATTGGAATTGGAAGGATTTTTTTTTCTTTTTTTGGGGTCACACCCTGCAATGCTCAGGGGTTTCTCCTGACTCTGCACTCAGGAATCACTCCTGGCAGTGCACAGGGGACCATATGGGATACCGGGGATGGAACCCAGGCCAGCATGGGCCAGCTGTGTGCAAGGCAAACACCCTACCTGCTGGACCATCACTCCAGTCCTGGAAATATTTTTTAAGAAGCCAGATGACCCCCACTCCATGAAGGCCTCCATTTTCCACATCTGGACTTCCTCTCGTCAGAACTCCACCATGCAGAAGAGCCTATCACAGCCTGGCTCGCGCTACCACTTGTGGCTGCACAGTTCATCAATAAATGCTGGAGATCATAGGTGACTACAAAGGTATGCCACCCGCATGGCAGAGCCTGGCAAGCTACCTGGAGAGCTATCAAGCTATTTGATATCCCAAATACCAGTAACAATTATATACCTCATTCCCATGACCTGATGGGATGGTTTGAAGCTCTTTATGTTGCTGGAGCGAGCAGATGCCCTTGGGCTCTACCAGCATGAGACAGGACATATGGAGATGTTACTGGTGCCTGCTCGAGCAAGTCGATGATGAATGGGAAGACAGTGATACCATTGTCCATTTCCCTCAGCAATATTTTAGGGACCTATTCCAACCATCCTCTTCAAATTTTTTAAAATATAGCTGTATGCTTTACTGAAAACATATTGCACCAAGAATACAGGATAGATTATAAACAAAAAAGAGATACAATGATTGAAAACTGTAAAATTTCTATTCTAAACAATTAAAAATCCTTTCTATACAATCAAAATTTAAAATCCTCTGGTATACAGGATTTAGTATAGTCACTTGATCACTTAACATCCCGTTATTCATCAATTTGCTAGAGCGGGCACCAGTAATATTTCCATTTGACCCTATCACGTGCCAGTTTAGTCCAAAGGCTTAGGAGTACAAAGAGCCTCAAACTGCTTGAAAAAGAAGTCTGACCATCTTGTAGGTGGGCGGCCAAGTGATATTTTGACATCCCGTGGGATCCAGTCGGTAAGGGCTCTAGTCCAGCAGTCATCTGCAAATCGCATCACGTGTCCAATCTATCTGATTTTCGATGCCTTGGCAACGAGACAGCATCCCTGACTCTGGAACAGTGATGGAGGTCAGGGCTCCGGATTCCTTCTTTCACTTGAGTGAGGCTTGATAGTCCAAGCATAACTCTTTTGATTCCTCTTTGGGAGACCCAAATAGACAGCATTCTCATCCTGCTTTCGTAGGGCCCAGGTCTCTGAGTGGTATGTTAATGCAGGCAGAATGTTGGACTTAAAGAGATTTGCCCGGAGCCAGAGGTTCTTTGTCTTTTTAGCTATTGAAGGCATTCCATGCTGCTCTCTTCCTCCTGCACAGCTCAGGTTTTAGGTCTTTCATCATTTTGACTTCTTGACCTAGGTACACATAACTGCTGCATTCAGAGATGTTTGTTCCATTGAGAGTGAATGGGGCCTCTGGAACTAGTTCATTTTTCATAAACATAGTTTTGCTGAGATTCAGCTGTAGACCTATCTTTCCACATTCTCGGTCGAAGTCAGCCAGCATTTGTTCCACTTGGCTAATATTTTGTGTTATTTAGTATAGTATCAAAAATTAATAGTCAGTTAAAAAAAAACTGGTCACTAAGCTTCTATGCATAACACAGTAAAGAAATTGATAGGGTAAGACAGAGACAGAGTTTATCAGATTGGAGTGTATGTTTTGCATGTCAGCATCTAGGTCAGGCCTCATTACCTTATTGATTCCTGAGAACCGGAAGGAACAATCTCTGAGGTTTGCGGTAAGCATAGACCATAAGTCTTGCTGGGTATGTACTCCTCCCTCCCAAAAAATACTCAACACAAAAATGACATGGTAAACATATAATTAGAGAGCAGAATGATGATTCAAGGAGTTAGTAAGTATAACTTAGTCCAATTCAGTATGTTCTCCTGATATCACATGACCTTGGCACATTAGTTAATTTGACCATGGAGAGCCCAAACATTGCCACCATGGGGCAAACACAGCACAATGAATAATGTTCTTTCCTTGCATGAGACCAACACAGTTGTGTACCCAGCAATAGATATGGTCCCATGACCATCAAGGGGAGAAGAGGAAAAGGGAAAAAATGTAGATAAAAAATGAGCACAGGACATCGCAAGGACTGGAAGGATGATGATGAGCAGGAAGGAAAAAACGAAGATAGAGAAGGAAGGAAGCGAAACACAGAGAAACAGAGAAAGGAAAGAAGAGCGGAATAGAATGAAGTTTCCAGTCCTTAAATCTTTTGGCTAGCCTTTTTGAGTTCCTTAGTTTAGCCCCAGTTTCACATCCTATTTGTTTCTCTAAGGACAGACCCCTGAGCAGAGTCAAGGTAAAGCTTTGAGTAAAGTTCTAGAGGGACCGAAAAGTATAAAATAAAACATATACTCCACAGTTTCAAAATAATCTCATATTTTTGTTTGCTTTCTTTCTTCTTGGGGCCAAGATCAGTTGTGTGTAAGGTAAGTACCCAACATGGTGTGCTATCTCTCTAACCCCTTACTCTTTTAACTTTTATGAGTTCAAACAATTTTGTGTTAAATCTGAAGCATTTCTTGTTATTTTAAATTGACTAAAAATTAAAATAAATACTGAGAGTATAAATAAGTTTATTTGCACTTGGATAGTGATTTAAGAAACCAAATTAAAATTAGTTAAAAATAATTGTTTTATATTCATTATATTAAAATTAAATTAACATTGTATTTATTTTTAGATTGTGTGGGCCCATTGTGAATAACTATAATATTGATGTTTACTATTGTCAACATAACATTATTTATATTCATCAGGACATCGGTGGGCAGTCATGATGGTCTTATAGTTGGCGAAGGTAGGCAGGCATTGCGAATGCTGTTCCCGGCTTCTGCTGCATCTTCCAGTATTTCTGCTTTTCTCTCTTTGAGGTCTTCCTTTATTGCTTCTCTACATTGCTTTGCAAGCTTGGATGTTAGCATTTGGTCTTCTGAGACTCGTGCCTTGCCACATTGGTGAATGAGCTCGAGAGTTTTAGTAGACAGGCTTCCTTTTGTGTCTTTCTCTTGGCATTCTTCACACAATCATTGAGGTGATGTCAGTTGTATTCTTCATCAATGTTGTCAATGATGGTATCTTCCTATGTTGCCGCAATGGTGCGAAAGAGTTTCCAGTTGGTGGTCGTTCTGGGGAGTTCTCTTCTAAATTTTGCAGCCTTTTCTCCCCTTTGCATGAAGTAGAATTTTGCACGAAGATTCGTGGTCCAATACTCTTTGGAATTTTGGGACGAGAGTGATATCGTCAGGCAAAACTATCGATTGAAGATGATGTGGCAAATTTCATTGCCAAACTGTCCACCAGGAGATTTCCATGTCCAACATTTCGATTCAGCCTTCTGGAACTGTGATATCTCATGAATGGTCTTGGTGGACATGATGAACTCAGATAGTCTCTCACCCTGTTCGTTCAATAAAAGGCCATAGTTCCCTATGTGGAGTTCTTTGGCCGATCTTTTTGGTCCTATCCTGGCTTAAAAATCAGACTATGATCTTGTAGAAGGTCTGATCTTTTTTTATAGAACTCCTCCAGTTCCATGTAGAATTTCTCAATTTTTACTTCCTTGTATGTGGATGTTGATGCGTGACACAAAGATAGAAATTTCTGGCATTGGGCCACATCTCTTCAAGTATAATTGTCCTATCCTATTTGTTAGGTATTGGATAACAGGTTTAGCTAGTTTAGGAGCTTTGCTGTTTTGTCCACTCACAGTTTAATCTACTTAAGCCAAGTTTCATTCTAATGTGATCTCTCTTCTATGTAAACAATGCTAGAGGATGTGGCAGTTACAGAAGTCACCTGGACTCTGAATAACTTCTGACTTTTACATCTACTAAGACATCTATGTTTTCTAGATTGGGCACAGCTCCTCTTTATACCCACTGCACCCAGCGTGAGACAGTTAGAATTTACCAGGAGACTAACACCCTGGCTACATTGAGACTATAGGAAGATTATAGGAAGGATCATACAAGTTTGCTCTCAAGCAGGTTAGTGTGACCCTTTCAGCATATGGAGAACAAGATACAGAAAATCACCCTGTTGCAGATAATATAGAAGAAGGACCTTGTGGGTACCATCTAGATTACATGAAGCTCATGAAATGAAGTTGTATTACTTTTATACCAGCTCTCTCTCTCTCTCTCTCTCTCTCTCTCTCTCTCTCTCTCTCTCTCTCCAGTTTTTTACATAAGAGATAATCTCAGTAGAAGGGATTAGTCCTTGACATAATCCTTTGTTTATACCTCTAATAGTGTGTGGCACTGTCCTTCTACAATCTGTTTAGGGTTCTTTGTTGACACGACCCTCCCTGTCACAGATCAGATTACTTTGGTGTATAAGGGGACTGACTTGAGACCCCTTAGCCTTTTGCTCCTTCTTTTGGGTAGGACTCCTCTCAGGTGAGATCCTCTCTCTCTTTGGTGGGAGACTTAGGATCTTTTCTATGGTCTAAGTTCAGACCAGACCTAGAGTTCTTTCATTATATTGGATTGTGGTGATAGAGCTTTTGTACTATTAAAAGCCTTTTGAAACTGTGTCGGACTTATGAGTTTTCATCCATTCAACCAGTGTCCTCGGAGGACAGATGCAACTCCTCTGTGTAAAGTTGTCGACCATTTGTTGTCTTTCCGCATTAACTCTAGCTCCAGAGAAAATAAGCAGTTCAATAATTTCTGCATTTCCGAGAGAGGCAGCAGCATGTACTGGAGTTCTCTTTTCACTGTCCTCAAAGTTAACATGTTCTTTCTTAAATATTAATGCTTGGACTTCCATCGGGATCTCCATTAAATATAGCTTGCACCAATGATGCTAGATTCTGGACTTTAAGAAACGCTGTGGTAATCGACTCCTCTGTCTCCCAGACCCACCGGCTTGCTCTCCCTGGTGCCACTGTGGCCGCAGCCCTGGGCCCCAAGGTTTGGATGTGTCTTTGGTCAGGGGCGGCACCAACACCTGAGGGGCTGCCATGCTGTCATGAACCAGGAGGTGAGAAGCCCTGCCAGACCTGATGACTTGATGAGGGCGAGGACCCTCCAATGTTCTGATGGCTATATCACATCTTCCAGAAAGGCAATGGAGAAGATTATCCATGTATTCTACTCAGGTCTCTTTGATAGCCACGTTCACCTGCCCACATACCAAATTCCGCAGGGGTGGATATATCATTCCCAACGTTCTCCCTTCTGAAATCCAACATGCCATTTCATCGGTAAAAAAGGGAACAGCATAAGGCCAAGACAAAGTCAGACCCGCACACCTGAAGAACCTGCCGTCGGTTCTCATCAATACACTGGCTTGACTATTCACGTGCTACCTGTCTGAATGCAAGGTGCCCTCCCAATTGAAAACAGCAGGAAAGTTCTACTGTTCAAGAAGGGAGGCATCCATGACATTGGAAACTATCGCCCCATCTGCCTGTTTTCTGCTATCTACAAGCTGTTAACTCGAGTCATTCTGAACAGGATTGGCAGAACATTAAAAATGAAAGAAAACCATGCGAGCAAGATGGCTTCCGTAAAGGATTCAGCACAATCAAGCATATCCGAATGTGACCAAGCTTATTTGAGATTTGTAGGGAGTACAAGATGCCCCTCTGTCTCACGTGCATTGATTTAAAGAAAGCCTTTGATTCTGTGGAGACTGAATTGGTCATCGAAGCTATAGTCAAAAGGGTGTTAAACCCAATACATCAAGATCCTTCTTGAGCTGTATTATGGATTCAGCACCAGGATCTCACCATTCTACAAAGAAGTGATCATTGATGTCAAAAGAGGGATTCAGCAGGGTGATACCATTTCACCAAAACTCTTCAGTGCCACCCTCGAGAACATCATGCAACAGTTAGAGTGGGAAGGATTGGAAGTGAAACAGATGTCGGTGACTAAACCACCTCCGCTTCGATGATGACATCGTTCTAATACACCAAACATAAGCCAAGCGGCACAAATGTGGCTGACTTTGACCGAGAATGTGGAAAGACAGGTCTGCAGCTGAATCTCAACAAAACTATGTTCTTGAAAAATGAACTTGTTCCAGAGGCCCCATTCACTTTAAATGGAACACACATCTCTGAATGCAGCAGTTATGTGTACCTGGGTCGAAAAGTCAGCATGATGAACGACCTAAAACCTGGGTTGCTTAGGAGGAAGAGAGCGGCATAGAATGCCTTCAAGAGCATCAAGAAATAGCTAAAAGGACAAAGAACCTCCGGCTCTGGCATATCTATTTGACTCCACCATTCTCCCTGCAATCATAAACGCCTCAGTGACCTGGGCCCTATGAAAGCAGGATGAGGATGCTATTTGGTTCTCCCAAAGAGGAATTGAAAGAGCTATGCTTGGAATCACCAAGAGCTATGCTTGGAATCACCAAGAGCTATGGTTGGAATCACCAAGAGCTATGCTTGGAATCACACCTCACTTCAGTGAGAGAAGGAATCTGAGTTCCAACCTCTGTCTATGATCCAGAGTCAGGGACACTATCTCGCTTTTCCCAGGCATCGAAAGTCAGATGGGCTGAACATGCTGCTATATGGAGATGACCGCTGAACTAGAGCCGTCACCGACTTATTCCCACGGGATGTCAAAAGATCATGTGACCACCCTCCTACAAGATTGTCAGACTTCTTCATCAAGGCCCTGAATGAACGATTTGAGGCTTTTTGCATTCCTTAAGCAATCAGATGCCATTGGCTACCCTGGCACTTGATAAGATCAAATGAAAATTTTACTTGTGCCTGCTCGAGCAAATCAATGGATAACTGTATAACAAGTGATCAATTGATCAAGTGATCAAGTGAACTTATTATTTGACATCTTATTTGACATGTAGATGTTAAAAATAATATATTAACTTTGGCAACTATAGAGAAATAAAGCACTTATTCTCTGTAAAGTCACCTTTTCATCAGAGAAAGACACATCTTGACTGTATACATAGGATTACAGGTATAGGTAAACAAATATCTATATTTGTCAAAAACAGTTCAAATTATGTTTTATAGACCACTGCAATTTTTTTCAAAACTCAAAGTGATATTAGGTTTTAAAGCTTCATTGTATTATGGGATGATTTAAAACAAAAGAAACCTTAGATTGCAAATTCCTTAAATTTTTTGATTCAAAAATAAGTATTTTTAATGATTTATTAAGTCACCGGAAATGAAAGTGAATATACTTTCACAAAATATTAAATACTTATCATCATTGTTAATTTAATCTTAATTTTTAAAGATACTAATAAGCTCCTAATATCCCTAACATATTCTTCAAAAGAACTTTGCGTCTTGTATTTGTGATAATCATAACTATGATCAAGCATAACAAAGTTGCTACTTTATAATATCTAATTATATAAAAAATTAAGAATCAAAATAATATGTATGACTTCATGGACATGCTCTGAAAATGCATCGCTTTTCCCAGTGGTAGTTTAAAAATGGTGAACATATGTTGGTTACCATATGCTCCCTTGGTTGGATGTGTAGGTACTTGATAACTTGAAACACATATATAGGTATGAATCTTACTTTATGGTAGTTTACAAAACTGAAGATAGACACTGACATAATCTATGAATTAATGTTACACATTAATTAGAAAATGTGAAATCTCAAATTAGAGAATAAAGTTATCAAAAATGGCATGAAAGTTTTTTCTGTTACCTTCACCATGCCAATGTACATATATATATATATATATATATATATATGTACAAATACATGTACATTACACATTATATAATATAATATGTAATCGACACATATATGAGCATACTTAGAATTGGTTTTTTTTAAAGAAATTACATTCTTCATTACATGCCTTACATGCCAGGATATTTGAATAACAGTTATCAGATATACAAATGACCTTCAGATCCATAGGGATAGATTTTCTTGCATATACCATGCTATTTGTTAATAATGTAATGAAGTTATCCATTTTTCTACAGGCTGGGATAATTATATATTTCATAATTGCCTTGGAATAGATATCAAAAGGTACTCATTAGGATACCCCCAGATATTGTTAAGGTAGTACAATGATTAAGATGCTTGGCTTACAAGTGCACCCAAGGACTATCAGGACTGATTCTTTTTTTTTATTTTTTTTTGCTTTTTGGGTCACACCCGGCAATGCTCAGGGTTTCTCCTGGCTCTGCACTCAGGAATTACTCCTGGCGGTGCTTGGGGGACCATATGGGATGCAGGGGGATCAGAGCCGGCCGGCATGGGCCCGGTCGTGCAAGGCAAACGCCCTACCCGCTGGGCTATCTCTCCGGTCCTTCGACAGCTCAGTTGGTAGAGCCGGAGGACTGTAGGTATGATTCTTTTTTTTAATTGATTTTTATTGACTCACCGTAAGATACAGTTAAAAAGCTGTTCATGACTGAGTTTCCAGTTATATAATATTCCAGCACCTATCCCTCCACCAGTCTATATTTTTCTCCTTCAATGCCCCCCATTTTGCTTCAGACACCCCAGATGTTCCTCTAAGTACTGCTGAAGAGTGACTTTCTGGACACCAAGTCAGGAGTCACTATGAGCGCCTCTCAGTTGGATACAAAATCCAAAAAATAACTCAGAAAACAAACCAAACAGGAAACCTAAATATCGATACTTTCTTTTTTTGTACATTTTTATTACACCACCGTGAGATATACAATTACAAGGATGTTCATAATTGGGTCTCTGTCATATAGTATCC